>JAYJME010003962.1:0-11465 GCA_036873775.1 Costaria costata | reverse complement strand
CTACTACTACTACTACTACTACTACTACTACTACTACTACTACTACTACTACTACTACTACTACTATTAATACTACTCCTCCTACTACTACTACTACTACTACTACTACTACTGTACACGTGTTTCGATTTTTTAGTTCGACCAGATGTACCAGCAGCGACAGCCGCCGAACACACCCAACTTAATCAGCTGGTTGGTGTATGTGAGCTACAATGATCTCTCACCTACGAGGTATCTCCTTCTACTCCTTCGAATACAGTATTTCTCTTCCACTCCAACTCACACGTTTTGCTTGCAGCGGCAGTCACATCATTCAAAAAAAGGCAGACTACGAAAACGTGGCTCCATAAAGGTGTTTGGTACAAGAATCCAAGATGGCACCCGAAAGGTTGGTTCGCCATGAGCGCGTAAGGGGTAGCTCCTAGTGGGGCGACTCAGCAACTGCAAGCACAAAAAATGCGTCGATGGGGCAATCGACCACGTATGATTATTCGTCGAATTCGCCGGCGCGACCTTGTTGGAACGGTGAACGCGATTGTGGTAGCCAGGCCGCCTAAATGCCAGTGTGTTGGGCAGCAGCTTCCCGCCGTAGTACATCCCGGACGGTTATTTGCAGCCACAGTTGGCCTAATCGTTGTCTTGTGGAGGCAGTCGTTCTGGAACAAGGACGGCCGCTCGATGAACCACACACTTTCGTTTTTGAGTTGAGGTTGGTGGAAGCTTTCATCTACTCCCACGGAAGTCCACGCGGTTCCGTGGAAGCCATATACTCCTATGGAAGCTTCCGTTTATTTACATCTACTTCCATGAAAGCGTAACTTCCATCCACTTTTCCATTTACTCCCTCCATGGAAGCATACCTTCCATCTACTTGCATGGAAGCTTCCATTAACTTCCATCTACACGTACTTTCTTCCTAGGAGACATCATCGAAATTATGACCATTATTTTCGGAGTACCTACTGGAAGTACATGGAAGTCTATAAAATACCAGGTAGTTGATGGAAATCTGCATGGAGGAAACAGTCTGTAAGTACGGAGGAAGCTCGTGGATTCCAGTTAAAGTATCGGTGGAAACTACTGTAGTATGCAGTGGAAGTCGGAAAAAGTCTTTGGAAGCAGAGTGGAAACCCATGGAGGAAGAATGTATGGATGCAACAACTAAGTTGGGAAGTCTACATGATGACAGAAGGGGTCTGTAAGTGTTCATGAAATATGCGCAACCTATGCTAGTGGAAGGTTTGGTTACAACTCGTGGAAGTTAGCGGGTATTGTTGTGGAAACTCGTGGCCGTACGTGAAAGTGTATACGTGGAAGATCGTGGACGGAAACGGAAGTCGGTGGAAGTAGATATAAGTTGGTGGAAGCCACTGGAAGTCGACATGGAAGCTCAAGGAAGAAGGTGGAAGTTGGTGGAAGTCGACATGAAAGCTCGTGGAGGAACATGGAAGTTGGATGAGGTCGGTGGAAGTCGACATGGAAGCTTGTGGAAGTAGATGGAAGTCAGTGGAGAAGTCGACATGGCAGCTCGTGGATTTAAGTAGAAGTTGGTGGAAGTCAATCTTGAAGCTCGCGGAAGTAAAAATGTAAGTTAATCGGCTGTGGAGGAAATACATACATGGAAGCAGATGGATATAAGTCGGAAGTCGGTGGAAGTAACTGAAAGTTTCAGACATTTAGTTTGTGGAAGTTCGTAGAAGCTGGTGGAAGTGTGGCACATGCTACCGTAGGATCGCACCTAAACGTTTTTGTGGCACCTCGCTTGCGGAGCCCTGCCCCCCACCCACAAACTGACTCTGAGATAAAGTGTACGCTTAATCCGATGAACAATCCCTGTAAAGACACATATTGTAGATACAAATTGGAGTTCCCTACGAGTTTGGGTAGGTTCTGAGTCGAGAAGCCCCCTTTGAAGTCCGTGGAAGTAACCGAAAGCTGCTGGAAGTTCATGAAACTCGTGGAAGTGGATGGAGGTACGTAGGTAGAACTCGATCAGGGTATACGGAAGCTCGTGAAAGCTCATGGAAGCTTCTGTTGATGGACGCTGTTGGAAGCTTTCGCTTTCACAAACAGTGAAAGCTTCCATCTACTTCAATTGAAACATTAATCTACTTCATTCAATCAACTTCCACGGAAGCTTCCATCTACTGGCGTCAACTTCCACGGCAGCTTCCATCTACTTCCGTGGAAGCTCGTGGAAGCTTCCACCAATTTCCTAGGAAACTTCGATCTACTTGCACGAAAAGGTAAGATAACGTGGTAGACCCGCCGCCCGTCAGATCATAAAGGTCAAGGCTCGGGAGCTCTCCATGGAACGGCCGGGGGGCGCTGAAAGCACGCGGTCATGCCACCTGGTGAATTCAGACGAGCCTTCGCTTCAGCACGCCGTTGTGCTTGAACCTACAGTATCGATCGACGTGTGTAATTTTCGGATAGTCAAGCGGCTTCGCGGCTTCAAAACAACGTTCCATAACGAAATTGGAGCCGTTCCCCGTCGTGACGTATCCCATACGGCCACCGATGTCGACAAGACAATTTTCCATAGCCGCGCCCACGTCTGCCGCGCTCTTGCTCTTACGGCGTCTAGACAAATACAATTTACAGTCGGAGTCACTACCACTTCCTCCCCTCCATGAAAACACCCACCTAACGTCCCCACGCACGCCACGGAAAGTGCACTCTCACCCCCAATCGTATCCCTGCAACATCTGGGGCGGGAGCACGGCGGTCAAACAGGCGTTCGAGTTTCGCACTCGAGCGCCTCGAAACCCGTTCACCTCAAACAATGTGACAACGTGCGCGGACGGTCCATACAAAGTAGTGCGAAGTCGTCTATACTTTTCCGAGTACCGGCACAGCAGTGCTGTAGTACGTGTTTACAACCTGTCAATACTTGTTGTTTTATCTGGTTCTTCACTGTGCCGAATATAAACAAAAGGTGTGGCCGAACACAGATAACCAAACTCAACTACAAAAGACGCGTGCTACGATAGAGGTAGCACGTTTTGGCTAAACTACTTTCTGAACGATGGAGCTCCCTAACCCAAACGCAGGGGGAAGATGTTCTTGTTTTGCAATATAATTCGTTGGGTACCTAGACCCTGGCATGGTTCATCGGGTTAAGCTCACACTATTTCTCAAGGTTGGGTTCTACATGAGGTACAGAGCCCCTCACGTGGGGAGCCTTAGATCCAAGAAGGGGCACTCCTATCGTAGCATGTGCCAAAATACAAAACATACTACACGTGGGATTCGGCCCCCTAGTGGTATGCCCCTCAAGTACTTGAAACCCGAGTAACTAATGCGGCTCTCTGTCGCAGTGGTTTCCCGTTGGGGTGGCACTGTTCATGCAGAAGCGACCCCCTAACGTAGCGTCTCCTTAAAGCAACAAAATGCGACCCCTGTGCTCGCGGTCTGCGCCACCACGCGGGGGAAGGACTACCCACTGTGAACCCCAGTAAACGCCCGGCGTCGGAATCCCAAAGCAGCAAGGTCCTCTGTGAGTCGAGCCTCCCCGTGTGAGTAGACGGCTTGCTATTGTTAGTAGTGTGCTATGCTCACACGTTCTCGAGTCGATGTCTCTTACTGGTATGAAACAAACTCGTCACCGTAGCACACACCACACACCACGAACGGTCAACGCCCCGCGGGCCACGTGCGTCACACGCCCCCGCGAAATGTGGAACTTCACAGGGCGGTGTAGCGTTGTAGCTGTAACAGCTGGACGGGATGCTTCGTCGTGGTAGCCTGCCGTGGTTAGCTTGGACCGAGCCAGGCTAGAGAGGGCGAGGTGTCTTATCGGCAAGCCCTGCGAGGGAGAGAGAGAGGGATGCTCCTTCGTCAAGTTCATTGTTACTGATTAGTATTCAAGAGCTTGGACACGGCCTCATGTGGTAACCCGGGTGACTCGTAATATCACGTTGGGCGACAGCGTCTCACGTTAGAGACATCCGTTTGAACATGTCGGCTCTCCGGATAATCGACCTACGCGGTGTATGACTTGCACCCCTTCGAAACACTTGGAGTCACCACGGGTATCTAATTAAACGAGTGAAACGTCTACTGGGAATTCACGAACTACCTAGCCCGTGGGACTGTGTATCGGACCTGTATAGCTTTGCATATATCTCCTCAAACGTCCGCTGTTGGGGAAGATATCGGGTATCATAGAGCTCCTCAAGTGAGGAGCCTCCGAAACATTACAGTAGGAGCTATCATATACCCGAAGCGTTGCACACATCGTGCAGACC
This sequence comes from Costaria costata, assembly GCA_036873775.1. Taxonomy (NCBI): domain Eukaryota; class Phaeophyceae; order Laminariales; family Agaraceae; genus Costaria; species Costaria costata. The sequence goes on along the minus strand of JAYJME010003962.1, from coordinate 7,215 downwards.
AAACAGCGTGTCCCAGACTGGAAAGGTCAGAACGGGAAGGGACTTCAAGGTGGACATGAAGGGCAGGATTAGAGTTATGTATGCCCTGGCAAGAGGAGGCTCTGTTGTGCGGCAAGTAGTGGGCAGGGTAATAAGCACGCACTACGCACTGACTGCGTATCACTCGATGAGCTGTCTTAAGCAACATGTCGTGCCAAGACGGCAACTCTTCTACAGTCGAGGGTGGGTAGAGCTCTGGCACCTTCCCCCGGGCGTACGCCCGGCCGACCGACTGCCATGCACACAAACTCCAAGCTCGAGCAACACCACATAGACTTTGCGAAGCTGACTCAAACTCTGAAATGTCGGAGATCTAAGTCAGCCATGAGATAAATTTGTGGCGCTTTGTAGACAGGCAGTTCAGGGAGCGATGGGGAGCAAGAAGGGGTGGTAGTACGGGGCATTGGTCGGAGTCGAGCCAGAAACGCTGGGGGAAATGTGGCAGAGTGCCCTATACTGTATACGTCGCTGTAGATATACGTAGGCAATATGGTTGTTTAGGATTCGTAGAATACGTGACGTCACGCTTCTGCTGTACGCATATCTTAGAATAGGGGATGATCACGTCTTGTGTAGCATCCCCACTCTTGGCACTGTCTGCCCTGCTTCCTTCCCTACCTTGTTTGACATTGGGCTGTTCTGAAGATAAGAGACAGCATGGAATTATCTAAATGGGTTAGTAACGTAAGCGCAAATTAGTAGGTACGTGCGGAGTGTTGGGATCTATTCAAGAGGACTCGAGCAACAGAGAAACCGGTTCAAGGGGGAAAATAGAGACGAGGCGCAAGTTGAAACACCACTACAACAACAATGAATGATATGCAGCGAAAAACGAGCGAATAAATGACACCGGTGTGGAGAGCAGGCTAAGGGGACGCGCGCGACGAATCAAGAGAAGACAGGATGAAGGTCGTAAGATACGCAAGGCGTAACCTGTTCGGGCTTGCCTGATCGTAAACCACAAAAACAACAAATGTACCAGACACCAACGGCAAATGATGTATGAATTATGAACGAAGGAAGCGCCCAAGGAGGACGCAAGACACCGCCAGACGCCCGACAAGGGAGTGTATCAGGCAGCAGCTACAAGCTGGTAAGAAGACGAAAAAACAACGACGAGAAAAACAACAACAGAAAGAAGGAGATATCAACTACAACCAAAACAAGATGCAAACTGAACCGGACGAAACGTCCACCACAAAAATAATAGCGAACGTTCCGCATAGAACAACTCCTTCCACTACCGAAGCCACAACCACCCCGACGACCACGACAACTAGCACTTAAGTAGTACAAGCACAACACACAAGTGTAGATACTAATGCGGCGCTTAATGAAAAACATAATAATAACGAAGGCAGGTGTACCACGTGGAAGTGGGAACACAAATAATATACAATATCCGTGCGAAAAGGCGACGTCCTCGGATGCCTTGCTGCACCCATGGCAGGGGTTCTTCGGCGCAGTATGCGCTGGTAGGGCGAGGCAGGCAGGCCCGTCGCCGTGGAGGTACCAGAGACGACGGGTCCTCTTCTTGGTGAAACCACCCGCTGGGTCAAACATCCTTAAATACTTGGTGCCACGATCGAGGTGGCGATTGAACGCCAGGCAAGCAGGGGACGAGTCTTCGTGTCGTTGTCTGTAGTCGGCACGTGCATCCCGCAACTCGTGCACCTGGAAAAGGGTGACGAACGCGTGGAAGAAAAAGGGGGTACGCAAGAAAAATGAATAACGGAGTAGGAGGGTGTAACTGTTAAGTTGCATAGTGTAAACTCTGGAAAAGCAGGCACTGGTACTACCCACGACAGGAGCATACACCAACACAGACAGCAAGCAGCAGCTCAATAAGCGACACAGAACACCCACGGTGCACCGTTTTGCTGCGCAACTTAATCGCAGAGCGACTACAGGCACGAACACAGACAGCAAACAGCAACACAACATCAGCGCAGCTGTTGTCTGAGCATTCGTGCTCACAAAAACCGAGGCAACCACGGCTGCTGTGCAAGTCAACATAATCCCAGCGCGACGACAGGCACAAGAGAGCAAATTCTGGAAGAAAGCAGGGACAATCGGGTGGAGCTATCACGCCATGAGATGAGCTATGGCCTTGGTTGATACCCGAATGCACATACGAGGTCAGCCTATAGAAATATGTCCAGATGGGCGTATGCATCATAAGCCCAGTAACGATATCCTGTGCTTCGTAACAGGCGGACGCTGTTGTTACGACGTATGATCAGCTACGCACAAGACACCAGCGCGATAGGTTCATACACCAACACAGACTGCAAGCAGCAGCACAACATCAGCGATCAACAAGACAAGGATGAACCAGTCGCACAAGGAGCTCGGGTGCTTGTGTGGAGTGCGCCAGACGTCGAGAGCATTGTGCAACAGACAGCACTGACCTGATTCCCCACCCGAAGCCTGGACCGAATGCGTCAGCTTGACACCAGGCACAAACATTGCGGCGCGCGTATTCTGCCGTAAATTCTCCGATGGGCTCCATCTGAGAAGCCTCGACGGCTTTCCTCGTACCACAGTACTTGGAGGCGGCAGCAGACGGGGGGGTAGCGGATCAGTCGGGCATGATGGAAGAAGCTTCTGTGGAGACAGAAGGGCGAGAAGAAAAGGCATACCTATGCACAGACAACCATGCGCTGCGAGCTGCTGCGAGCACCTCCTGCGATGATGCGCACCCTCCTGCATCCCTGTGATGCCAGCAAGAGTAAGGTTGTGTAAAACCCTTTTTGTACCAGGAGATTCTGATTTGAAATCCTACGTTTCGTCGGCCCGGAGGCAGTAAAAGTTGCAAGGCTGCGATCATCCTGTGGACGAACAGCTGAGACGCCGCTTCGTGAGCACCTACGAGGGGCCAAAAAGAAGGGCCTTGGCGAAGAATCCACACCATTTCGGCATAGGGGAAGCAACAATGCAAGGTACAGTCAGGCGTGCTCGCGACTGTGTGGCTTTTCTGCGGGACATGCCGCCAACCCCGCCGTGCCGCGCTACCTGACGAAACCTGGCGGTCCTACGTGAGCTCGGCAGCCACACCAGGACATCCCACAGATGGCCAAGGAAAAGCCCGTTTGCTACATAATCGTCGAGTAATCGACTTTTTGTTAGGCAGGAACAAACATTATTTTTTAGTGTGCCGACTCTGGGGTCAACCGATGATGTATTTAGTGTGCCGATTCTGGGGTCAAGCTTACGCTGGTTTTAGACTGCTGATTTGGAACAACTCTCATACTGTTTTTAGACTGCTGATTTGGAAAAACGTTCATATTGTCCGTTTTTGATACTCCTTTGCTGAAGGGCGGAGAATGAGAGCAAACGTACGTCGGCGATAGCCTACCAATGGCTTCACCGACGAGGCATTATTCCATGCTGTCAAAGGGGCCCAGCAGTGTGTTTCACCTGTTCCGTTACACTGTTTATTTACTGCCAAAAGGGAGAGTGTGTTCCCGCCTAATCGTCACAAGGCTGAATGAATGACCGAAAGACCGAAACTAGATCTGTTTATGCTTGACAATAATGTAGATAGCCGGATAAGCACCCGGGAGATCGATGAACCGGATACTTCGTTCATCGTAAACGCCCACTTGCAATGGTTCCTAAGGCAATTCAAAGTGCACTCAGCCGCCAAGCGGGAAAATTTGCGATTATCATAACTCGAGCAATGCTTAAGTCGAAGCACATATCTTGGTCCTAACTGCAGAGCACGAGGCCAAGGATGGAAGACACCGGACACGTCGCCAGCTCCCACAACCTCCAACGCAAATACGCCGATCCCCCACCGCTCTCACTTTGTAGACTGGCTCTAACGCGCGAACCGAAGCGTGCTTATGGTCACCAAACTAGAAAGGGAGAACTGATGCTTAGGTTTACTTATCCCGTCAATATTTGAACGGGATGACTGATACGTACTGCATACAGACCAGGTCGAAATAAGACTGAACTGGCGCCCGTAAGGAAAACAATGAGTCCTTAATGCCAATTTCGTCAAACGATAGAATACTGACGACAGTAGTAAGAGCGGATATATATATACTAATGGCGACTCAACCTATCGTGCTCATCAATACTAGTAAACCGCACACACTCGAATACCATCCAATCCAAGCAGGAAACAAGCGAATACGTAGGCAAGGTAGGCAAAGCCACTCTCTTGACTTGTGACGCAAACAGGAGGCTTAGGGAGAAAGAGGAGGAGACATGAGCATTCGTGCTAGCGAGCACCTACAAAAAGCAGCTGACCAAACGTCGCAAGTGCTCCTCTATATTAGGGCGCGACGGTTCGATACACCTCTCGATCTTAGCCTTATCTACTGTTAGAGTACAGCAGAAATGAGGCAAGAGCGCCCCACAGTTGCAGCACACCATGTGCCATCGATTTCAAAGGAAATGTAGACGGAACGTCACCGCGTTCAAAACCCACAGCAGCAAGGCTACCAAACCTACTTTGCACCACTTCTACCGCGGCCAACTCGGGACGTCATGCCCCCGAACAAATCCCACGATTTGGCACAAGCTCGTCCTCTTCCGTAGACGGCACTGTTTGTGGAAACGGGGCATGTGCAGGAATCCCAATCAATTGTCCAAGCTACAACAGACAAAGGTACGCAGCCGACGGAATTACAGACAACATATACAAGGAAAGCCTGCACGCACCCCGCAATAGAGGTTTTATTTGCCAAAAGGTAAAACTTGGCCTCGCGTTTCGCGATCAGACCCCCATCGATATGACCCTTACGCACAAATTTGTGAGCTGAAAATACGAACACGAACCGACCCCACTAAATGGCTACTTGATTGAACGGGGTGACCGGGTGTGTTGGCTTGCAGCTGAATCAGCCTTCTCGAGTAAGCCAGCTAACTATGGCCCGGACTATTGCCATGTAGACAGCATATAACCTGTCGACCAGCATGCCAACAAAACGGTACGTCCCGCTGTTATCGACGCCGCGTCGCACAAACCAAAACTCCTGATCAATTCCGACAGGGGAGTCTACTTTCTTGCATGACACTCGGCCAACGTGCCGACGACTGAACCCGAAGCCCAACAGCTGCTGAGTGGGTGCACGATGGGGATTCGTCGTTACGTTTCTCTTGTGTAAACATCACTACAGCTTAAAACTCTAACTGGTGGCAACCGAGACCTGTACCAAAACAAGCCTAAATGGTATCGACAAACTCATGGTCACGAGGGGGGAGGCTGTCGTGGGGCAATTGTCCATACGAAATCTACCGTCATGCGGGCGGCTGTGTTAGCCGTGATTCGGCTAGCTGAGCTATCGGCTACCAGGCGCCGTGGGCGCCATCGAAAACATAGAGCTGTTCACTGCCGGCCACCAACGTCCGAGGTAACATCCACGCAGGGCAGGTGTGGGCGCGGGGGGGTGCGCTCTTGATGTCGACAACCTCTCAACTGTCGTTTGCCATCGTGGTCCCTCGTCACTGCCAACCGAGGGAGTAGGACGCCTGAAATTGCCGGTTGCAATTATCTGTTATTGAGAAAGCCCCAAACTTAGACGGGCACGTCAGTGAACGCGCGGAACCATCACAGCACCAAGGGCGAAAGAGGAGGGACAGCGCAGTCAGTCATTTTTCGTTGCGATCTGGAACTTTCCTTGTCAGATGTATTGGTTACGACCAGGAATTTCCCGCGTTCAAACGCTCAGAGGTGTTATTTGCCCAAACACGAGTTCTTGGGCCTAAGAACGACGCACATGCCTTCCACAAAAGCCAGAAGGACGATTGTAGACGGCACGCGCCTGTTCATGGAGGGAAAACCCAGCAAATCCCATCTGCCTTGGATCGTGGGCCAAACTGTTGCCCACCAGCAGCCGCACCATATGGCAAGACAGGGGCGCACCGAAAAAAACATAAATGGTCCACACTCCCGGCGGTTCAGATTAAGGTCTCCGGGGGGGTCAGCCACACAAAAATCAAGTTATTCGGTTATTAGGGGTGGCTCATATTCCTCCCCCCCCCCCGACGAACGTCATACGACTACGGCCGTGCATGATATGAGTACACCTCTACGAACGCCTGGAGATTTGTGTGAAACCCGACGTCAAAACGATGAATTACGAGACACGTCAAATTCAACCCTGCATCTCGTTGTAGTTGCGAACGCGATTTTCCATGCAAACCTCAGCGCAACATGCGCAACATCTTACACCAAGCTGTCTTCCCGCTTTGACCCATATAGCAAACGTCCTAACAGAGAACGAGTAATGACATCAACTCCGCGAGGTGTAGGCCAACGAGGCTCTGGCAACGCCGCTTTTAGAGTCGATAATATGTTATTTGTCCACCTGCGCTGGCTGGTAAAAATGCAACACCGCAGTGAATTTTCGGCATACTCCTGATTTAAGCCTCCTACGTTAATTGTCTTGCAACTTCAACAGACGAGTCATAAAGCGGGGGCTCGTAAATTCCGTGCCATGCGGTACACGTCCAGCCCTATGTAGCGTATTGACATAAATACGATAGTGTCTATATCCCGGATCGTTGCATTTTATTGCAGCTTGTTGGTTATTAACACAGCAACACATTCGACACACCAAACAAAGCACAGCCGCAAACTGATACCAACGGGCTCGCTCGAGTCTCACCTGCTCTCCCCAAGCGCGTCGGCTTACACGGTGCTCTCATTCTGCGCTACCCTGCCGCCGTTGGTGGCGTCGGTGGTAGCTGGACGAGGACCCCCGTGCGCGATGTCCCAGTCAAATTGTTCTACCTCGCCGCCGCCGTGCTCCGCGTCTGAGGTGGTCAACGCTGGCCCCGAAGATGACGCCTTCCTACGCATGATGCTTTTCCCCTTCTCGATATTCTTCTTGAAGTTGCGAGCTTTTTCTTCGGGTATGGTGTCGACCGTAGCGATAAAGAAAATCCCCCAGATCCCCACCAAGATACCTAGAGGGTGACGGGGTGGAAACAACCGGGGTAGGGCGAGGAGGACCTTGGTTGGCGACCGGCGTACCGTACGTGATGGGCGGCATACGTCACGGGGTCAGTCGACTTGACCCGCATGAAACCCGTGTCTCAGTGGTCAAACGGAATGTGGCGGGTCAGGTCGGATCGGATCGGGTCAGGAGGTTTTTTAATCTCGCGGGTCAGATCGGGTCGGGTCAAGAGATTTTCACAATCTCGCGGGTCGGGTTGGGT
>JAYJME010003961.1:0-11465 GCA_036873775.1 Costaria costata | reverse complement strand
GTGTCCCGCGTGCAACCGTCCTATGTCGCTCTTCCGCTGCCTCTTTCTCCTTGTCGTGCCAAATCTGTATGGAAACCTCCGCCCCGCCCTCGACCAATCGGAACCATCTGCCGGCCTTCTGTGCTGCCTCGTGCCACCCTTTGAACTTGATGCCAACCACCTTGGGTCCTTCTCAAGGTTCCTCGTCCAGTACCACTCCTGTCCTCCGGGGTAGCCCTTACCCCCGACCACCTCCCGGAGCTTCAGCCTCCTCAGCAGGCGTTTCTCACCTATGCGTGCCACGAAGCCCGCAAGCAGTAGCCTTCGTCTGCGCACCGGCAGCTCATTTCTCCCGGAGTATTTTCTGACAAGCGCGTTGGTGTAGGATAGGATATGGTCTTCGCGCTTCAGTTTCCGCCAGCGGAAGCATCGGAGGACCATCGCGTAGTGGACCCGCCGTAGCCTGCCGTAATCAGCCTTGTTCGGGCTCCAGGTGACGCACCCGTACAGCAGCGTCTCGAATACCCCGGCTTGCAGCATCCCCACCTCCAGGCACAAACGCACACCCGGGTGGCCATATATTTCCATCTTATTCCACCCGAAGCACACATATGCCCTCTGGAGTCGACGCGTTACCTCGAGAGCTAGATCCCAATTTGCGCTGATAGCCCCAACCAACCTCACAAACTCGGGCATTGTTTGCACACCTGGCTGGTCCGCTGCGGGGACGTCAAACGACACCTCCCCCCCATCTTTCGTTTGCAGGCACATGATATCGTCTTGGCCTCCGAGATCGTCAGCCCGAACGCCGCACACTCAGTCACGATCACCGGCATCATCCTCTCCAGCCCTCCTGGTGATCGCGGTACAATGCCCGCATCGTCAGCGTACAGCATTTCCCTCGACGGCTGGGCCTCCTCCTCTTTCCCCTGTCCGTCGACTCTTCCGGTCCTTGCCTTCCCCCTCCCCTTTTCCCCCTTCTTTGGTTGGATTTGCACCATGCTGTCCATGATGGTTGCATGAGCGGTGAAGCGTTTCTCTGCCACGCCCAGCACCGCCGTTTAATGTTGAAAAGCAATGGCGCGAGCACACACCTTTGCCGAAGACTCTGCTCCACGTCGAACATATCCGAGCACTCGCCATCATCCAGCCACACGCATGCTCGCGTGCCGTCGTAGGATTGCCGGATGATGGTGAGCATTCTCGGGGGAACGCCAAAGCGAGCGAGGACAGTCCACAGGAGGGTTCGGTCGACGGAGTCATATGCTTTGGTGAGGTCGATACAGCACATGAACAGCGGGGTGTCCTTCCTCGCCAATGCCTGCGAGCGTCGCACAATGAACATAATGTCAACCGCCAAGCACTGGGGTCTAGAATCACACTGCTCCGGCAGGATGCCTTCCCGTTCGTAGCAGTCACTGAGGCGGCCCGCGATGACTTTGAGGAGCATTTTGCCGGCGTGCGTGACGAGGGAGATGCCACGATAGTTACCACACTCCGTCTTATCTTTCTTCTTGTGCAGCACCTTGATCGTTGTATCCTTCCACTGTTGCGGCACGCCTCCTCCCCTCCACACTGCGACGATAATCTCCTAGAATCTTCACATGTGGTCCGAGTCTCCTTCGTCACTCAGGACCTTCAGGAGTTAAGCCGGGAGGCATCAGGGCCAACCGTCATCGCCCGGATCGCTTCTCCCCCTCGTACCTAGACGTGACGTCACCGAGCAGGCTGCACGAGGGCCATACCTTGAGCTCGTCGATAATGGTCGGGTCGAGGGTCGGCGACTTGGTGTTTAGTATTTATTTAATCACTTTACCCACCGTTCTCGGATGAGGCCGCCGTCCCGCAGCAATCTGCATTCCTCATCCTTCATGTACTGTGAGTTAAACGTCCTCTTCCCCTCGACGCGTATCCCCTTGAGGTGCTTGTAGAAGCCAAACTGATCGCCTTCTCGGATACGCCTTCCGGGTTGACTGGCATATTTTTCGAAGAACCTCTGCACGCCTTCTGCCCTCGCGTGTTTGAGCCGTTTGGCGGCAACCTCAAAGCTTTCCGCAGATTGCATTCGGTCGGATTAGCACGTAGCCGCTTCCTCGCGTCTTGCCTCTCCCGCCATCGAGAGTGCAACTCCGCGTTTTCCTTTACGTTCGCATACCAGCCCCTCGGTCCTTCCTTGCATCAACGTTTGGGCGCTAAGTTTGCACCAGTCAACAGCCAGGTCTTCGTCAGCAACGCTGCTGCATCGTTAACAGTACCGCCACCGGCCGGTAAGGAGAAAAGGTTTGACGTTATCTCCCTGTTGAGGTCCGCTTGGAGACCCGGGTCTGCCATCAACCGTTGTAGATCAATAGCCCGCGGTCCCCAGCTTACTCTCTTCCGACAATTCGGCGCGAACCGCCCCAAGAGACGCATACTTCCGAACACGAAATTGTGGTCAGGTTCATGCCGCTCCTCTGGTGGTCTCCGCACCGTGATGTTGCAGACAAATCGCCTGCCAGCTTGTCGTGCCAAGATGTAATCAAGCCGATGTTGGCCCTTTCGACTGGTTCCGGACTGGAAATTGTACGATATTCCGCGTGTGGGCGTGTCAAAAACTTATTGCCGAGCGCAAGCTTGTTTTCTGGTTCATGGAGGAGTAGTCCCTCTCCGTTGTCGTTCAGTTTGTCACGCCCGTATGCACCCAACACCTTACTGTTGGCACCCCCGTTCTCTCGTTTGCCGGTCCGGGAATTCGCATACATCAGAACAAACAGGTGGTCCCCACTGGAAACTCCTGTGACCACGTCGTCGAGCGCATTTCAAAAGTGATATTTTCGCGACCAGACGAACCTAGCGTGGCGGCATAGCCGACAACAAAAGACACACCATTTGATTTGCCCACGAGCTGGATGCGAACTTTCATCAATCTGGCACTAATGCACTCCACCACGAGACCACCCTTTTCCACCCCTGCCACGATAGACTCTCTCACAGCTAGTAGTCCTACCCCATGGGTTATTCTCAGCTCTTACTCGCTGTCATCAGCACCCAAGCAAAATACGTTGTACCCAGCAGCCGTGAATGTACTATGCCCATCACGCCTAGTCTCTTGGAGACCTACGACGTCACAGTCTAGCTCCTGGCATATCTTGAGAATGATCTTTCTGTGGCCGATGCCATTCTTGCCGTTGAAGGCGAGCGTGCAAACTTTGAACTTTGAACGTACCCACGACGAGGTCCCCAGCTCTGGACCTAGCCCTCGCACCTGCGCGTAGCTTCCGCGCTTCCCTACGATTCTTCCGATGCCTCCTGCGCTTTTTCCTTGCTGCGTGTTTCCTCCCCTCCATCCCCCCCTTTCCCAAAAAGCATATTTCCTCCGTTCCATGCTTCCTTGCCCGGCCCGGTTCTTGCCTAAGTTCTTCGAGCGCGCTCGGGGCAGCAATCCCAACGCACCTCGACGTTTATCCTCTCCTTGATGACGCCGTGCCGGGTGCTTACTCACGCGGGTCCTAGCCTCTGTTCTCCATTCGCTGCGAGTTCCACCGTTTCCGCGACGAAGATACGACGCTGCTTCCACAGGTATGACTGCCGAGTTAAAAAATGCCGCGAGGATTTTGTTCGCCGTGTCGCTGGGCATCATCGTCGGCTCGACCATGCCCGAGAGCTAGTTCGGCGCCCGAGCAAGGTCAGCGCCGCACTCCTCAGGGAGCTCTGGCACGTGTTAGGGAAGCCGCAGGCTAAAGTTCCACCCCGGCCGGGGAGCAGCCGAGTACTGAGTAGTATCATGAAGTGTATATTCGCTCTTCCGCCTCGCGTACCTGCATCGTTCATCGTATGCTATCGGCACCGGAGGTTTTACATAGTAATCCGATCCGATCGGATAAATACGTGGTATTGGGTTATTGGGCTGGTTGTCGGATATCGATTTTTTAGGCCGGTATCGGATCAGGATCGATTTTTGTTCCGATACCTTAACACTACTCACAGTGTAGACAGCGGGGGGTGGAATAGCATGTCAGCGTTTGGTCCTCGTGGTTTTCTGAAACGATGCGGGCGATTCGGATTTCAACCCCCAGTTAGTGGACTTTACGTCGCCGGCTGACGTTATACTTCATTCATATACGAGTATATTGCCTTTTTTTTTCACCGCGTGTGCCGGTATTATAGAAGATAGTGCGGTACAGCTGTTGCTAAGAACTTTTGCAGGGCAAGATATTTAAAACTGTCGTCAAGTTGCGTGCGTTGGTTAAAGGTGGATGGTGGACATTATTTCCAACGATTCTGGAGTCTGGAAGAAACGAGAACCCTCCTAAGGCACGGTAGCCTTCAACGTAAAGTATGTGTGAAGAGGCCGAGAGGAAAACGGGGGGGCGAAGCACACGGGGTCCCAGATGGGCTAGGTGATAAGAACAACAATGAGGATAATGCAATAGCCTTTGCCGCATGTCTGAGTTATCATCTAGGATAAAGTACAGAAATCGGGAATATTTTATATTATGACTTTAGTATGGTCGACAAATTTTTCAAAAACAAACAACACCTGATAATTTCGAGAAAAAGTTCATTTGGGTAGGGTCGGGGTTGGGGTTAGGGTTAGGGTTAGGATCTAAAGTAGTGTTTTTAGTGTTTTTCGAGATATGCCCTCTCATAACACTGGAACCACACGCGGGCCAAAACCCATTCCCCGATTTCTATACTTTATCCTAGATAATTATTCAGATTTGTGGTAAAGCTGGCTCGGATAATGCCATAAATCGACAGAAAGTATGGGTAATATCACCAGCAACGACTGGGGGCCTCATTCCAAACCCAATACTGACGTAATGACAAAACTCATCAGTAACCTTTGAAGTCGAATAAATGGAAGCAAGCTTGTTGACGAGTGGGTTCAAAATATTGGAACAAGAGATTGGATGCAAGAAAACCACCCGACAGAAATCAGAACTTTTCCGCGAAAGCCTCGCAAAATCTACTACGTCGTGGAAAGAGAAGGAGGACAAACGTGGACCATCCTACCCTCCGAGCTTGAATATACTACACCACTACCAGAAATAACAGGTAGTTATGTAATTTGCATCCGTGTTGTTACCCTCCCACGATGATCGAGCATGATACTCGCAGGAGGGTGACAATCCGGGGTGAGAGTCTCCAGCAACGGCTGGAGGTCTCATTCCAACCCAATACTTACGTAACGGCAGAATGCATCAGTATTTCCCATGAATCTGGAGTGTGGAAGAAAAAAAGATCAGGCATACACCACTAAAAAAAACAAGGGGAATCGCTCGAAATGAATTGCACCAGCTCGAAAAAAAAAGGATACTGACAGCACTCCATGCGGCAGCCAGTGGCATGCAGTTGCAGTCCAGACGCGAGGCATGTTTTCGGCTGCAACTTGTGTACACGGAGTATAGCTATATCTCGCGCTCATACTTGATACATAGTCAAAGGTCGGTTGTAGGATTTTGTTTTGGCGCATGTGACATGTTGTTTGCATGCACCTCTTTTTTGTGTTTGTACGAGGGGTACGGCTATTTGTGACACCGCTGTCGTGAGTTCTTATTTACGCCATCGGTGCCATAACAAGAGGCATATTTACGACACCGCGCCATGTTCGAGGCGCACACCCCGGACGGGTCAGGCATGATGCAGGGCAAACATTGAAGCCATCGTGTCGTCAGAACGGTCCAGTACTCGAGGAGGCATGTGCTAGCCGCGTGCACCCGCAGAATATAGAGACCGTTGTCCCAATTCCTTATTTAAACCATTGAACTGCTGCAGTGCTACTGTTTGCTTTCGTACTTTAAGCTGTAGTTGCTGGCGCCTGGTATCACATTAACCCACCGCCAAGTAAACCCTGCTGTCGTCATGCCTTTGTTTGCAGGTCTCAGTAAGCTGGAAAATATGCAACGATTCCTCGTGACTGGAGCCAACAAAGGCATTGGGCTAGCCGTCGTGAGAGGTCTACTCGACGCCAGCAAGATGGCATTCGTCTTCCTCGGCAGCCGGGACGCTGGGCGAGGCCAAGACGCCGTACACTCACTCATCAACGAGAATCCCGACTTGTACTCTGGACGTGTCGAAGCCATCCAGATCGACGTCTCCGACGCCGGTTCTGTTTCGCGAGCGGCGGACGTTGTGCGGACACGCCTGGGCGGTGGGTCCGAGACGGCGTTCTACTTGGACGCCCTGATCAACAACGCCGGCATGGCTAGCGAAGACTTCTCTCCCTCCGCTTTCGAGTCCTGCGTGGAGGTCAACTTCCGAGGCGTGGTTCGTACAACGGAGGCCTTCCTACCGCTCATCAAGCCGTCGAAGGGGAGGGTCGTGATGACTTCGTCTGCATTGGGGCCGTCGTTCGTCGCCAAGTGCAGCACCGAGCGCCGGGCAGTCATGGTTAACCCCGAAGTCACCCACCCTCAGATCACGGGGTTCATCGACGAGTGCTTAGCCATTGCGCGCAGCGGTAGTGATGACTTCGCGGGGAGCTTCGCTGCTGCTGGACTACCTGGCGTGCAAATCCTTTGCGGGTACGGGTTCTCGAAGGCGTTGGTGAACATGTACACCCTGCAGCTGGCGCGGGAGAACCCGCCGTTGCTCATAAATGCTTGTACGCCGGGTTTCATCAATACCGACATGACCAGGAAATTCGAGGCGCACTTAGGTGGAAGTCCCGAAGAGCTGGGCGCGAAGTCCCCGTCGGAGGGCGCTGAAGTCCTAGTGTATTTGGCTGTTGGCGATGTTGCTACTAGTGGGGGCTACTTCGGGAGCGACAAGCAGCGCTCGTGGCTTGACCGTTGACGTAACGCCGGGAGCCCCGCCTAGAGAAGTAAGTCGAAGCTGTCGATATTTATAACGTGGAAGTAAAAATATTCCCTTTCACGAGAGATCCCAAGATTGAAGATGTCCTGGATGCGTGTTTTGCTTGGGGGCATTGTCGGTCCGTGTTGAAAGCAGCAGTCTTTCGGAGAAAGTATGACAGTCGTAGCTCTATTGTGTGTACTCGCTTCCGACTTCGTCCTTCGCGCGTAATTCTTGCAGAAGCGCGCTGCTGCAGCACGGCTTTTGGTTTCCAGTGGCGTTAGATAGAACAACGTAATGGGGGTGCGTATTTTCGCTTGCTGCTACTGTTCTACTCTCAAGCGTCGCGTAGTTGACGCTTCCCTGAAACGGCGGATTTTGGTGCTATGCCGACCGTTATAGTAAAATACAGCAGAAATGTAGCTCTATTAACACGAGCACAATATTGCTGTAACCGTAGGGGATGATCAACAACTTGTTTTTTGTATCTCGTGTCTGCCACGGTCGGATGTGAGGATGAGAGCCCCTTGTCGGTGAGTGAGGGAGAGACGATTAGGTCCGCTATCATTGCGCTTCCTCTTTCTATATTGCCCATTCATACGTGTGGAGAAAACAGTGACCATTCGCCGCTTATGCCGGCGTGCATACACCTGTAGCTCGCGTTTGGTTCTATGAAGCCACGGCTGTCTTGTGTATGAAGCCTCCGCGGTCTTGTGGTATAAGGAATTCAAATGCCTTTGACCGCTGGCCTGTACCAGTACCGAATATAGCCCGCAAGGGCACTGCGCGTGTTACATGGTCTTATAACAGTGTGATTGTGTATTGATATCCGATACGACACATGGTCCTACTGGAAAAAGAGCAAATGTCAGCTGGGGGCAACGCGTTGTGGTGGCGAAATTAAACCCGGACGAGGCTTTACTTGGTCGATTTCCCCTCCAACATAGTATGCTGCGAACGCTTGTAGCACCAGCTGCAGACCATGACACTTGAACCGCCAAGGTACAGTAGGATTTTTCGAGAGCAGGAGAGACTAAAAACAGAGGAACTGATGGTGCATGCGACGACACGAACCAGTCGGAAGCCAGTCATTCCGCCGCACCACCAAACCAGAGCTTCGAACAGCTTCAAAAGTCCTGTGCCCGCACCACCAAACCAGAGCTTCGAACAGCTTCAAAAGTCCTGTGTCTAATTTCTACCACTAATTGTTCGCGGTAGTCACGGTGTGGAATACCACAAGCTACTACTGTTATCCGTCTTGTTTATAGTATCAGACACATTTCACTACACGCTGTGGGCTGATCCTCGAGCACAACCAATAGTTTGCCGACAGCATCCACGGTCATCGCTCCCTTCTCCGTCACTACCGTCTGCACAACGCAAGTTGTTATACATGAGCGGAAGCGGTGATGCCCCTCAGAGTTCGTTTCCTGCTCCCGCGACCGCCACCACTTCTCCAATCCTGCAATCCCCTGCAGGAATTTCAGACAGCACTATCTCCGCTTCCCACGACGCCAACGGTGCGTGTCTTCGGAACACGGGGGTATTTGCTGCCGCGGACGCTCAAGCTGGTGCCTTCGTCAAGTAGGCTTTTGGCTACAGTTAGTGCCAACTTTGAGGCAGGGCACAAAACAACGTCTTCAACGCCCCAAACTGAATGAGAGGTCGGCGGATTTTGTTGCGTTAAAAGTCCTCAAGAATGACCTGAACCCTTTTCCCACTAAAATAGACTATCCCACACTAAGTCCAAGTACTTTGCCCCCTAAAACGTAGGTAGAGGTCAACCCTGTTTCTGATGGGCAGCGGTGCTTTCGACCGCTACCTCAATGGCAGGAATGGCAGACCCCGTGGCGGGTGTCAGAGCGCTGAACTCCTTCCGTCAAACCTCTTCAGCGGGCAACAACGCGGCACTGGTGTTAGGGCCTGGAATTTTGAATGAAACCGCCGTCGACGTTGCCGCCTGATCGTCCTCGGTGTGATTAATGTGCTTCGCAGGACAGAAGAATGCTGGATCAGGGGGTGGCGATGCGCAGAAGTGGTGTGCTGCGCACAGAATAACCACACGTAGCGACTCTCAGTGCTATTATACGCGCGAGGAGCCGCACGCCGACAGACGGGTCGTGCGCGCACGGTGGCTGTGATCATCGTATAAACCCGCCCCAGTGGCACGAACAACAAGTCGGCCTTTATTTTTAACAACGACTTCGACAAGGGCTTCATATGTTAGCTCGTGGACATACAACAGGGACGGCCAGGACATCATCGTCGCCCGGGGTTGTATCAATGCGGGGTCGCCGGGAAGAAGTTTCACGGGATCCCTGCAGATGTCAACGGCTGGGGCTGCCGGAAAGACATCTTCCAGGCTACAGCACATTATTCGATGAGACTGCTGGAGCTTCCGGAGTCGTCGCAACAGCAACGTTGGGTTGCCAAAGTGACGTTCGGGATCGGTCCACTGTTGTAGTATCTCTCGGATTGCCAGGGGGATATTGTCTTCTGGGATCGCCTCATCACCGTCATACTCCAGACTGCTTGCATCACCGTCATCATGTTTTAGTGCGGTGCCCGAACATCGCTTGGGGTCGCCGGACACTCTTTGTCATTGGGGACCCTGGGCTAGCATCTTTTCTGGGGCCGCTGCACCACATCATCGTTTCGGTCGCCAGGAGGACACCTGAATCTCCTGGGGTCGCACCAGCTTGACGGCGATATATTTCTGTAGTAGCATCACACGTCTTCTTTGTACAGTGGGGGCAGAAATGTGAAGTGAAAGACGTGGTATAATAGCGCCGTAGGATGCTACGACGTATGCCAGTAGTATTTTATTTGGCACGTGCTACGATAGAGGATTGCTGACTTACGGGGGACCATAGTAAATAGGACTTACTGTAGACACAATAGGACCTACTGTAGACACCAAAGCCTATATATTTCCTATTTTTGCTAACAATATTTGGTCCATAGTTAATAGGACCTACTGTAGACACAATTCAACCTACTGAAGACACCAAAATCCATATGTTTCCCTATTATTGCTATTACGGGGGACCATAGTTAATAGGACCTACTGCAGACACAATAGAACCTACTGTGGACACCAAAACCTATAGATTTCCCTACTTTTGCTAATAATAATTGGTCATATTTACTATGGTCCCCCGTAATAGCGAACATAGGGAAATACATACCAGGTAGGTACAGGTTTTGGTGTTTACAGTAGATCCTATTGTGTCTACAGTAGGTCCTATTAACTATGGTCCCCCGTAATCACAATATTTGGTCCTATTTACTATGGTCCCCCGTAATAGTATCACTTTTTGGCTGAAATGTTTCTGGATGACGGGGCTCCTTAACCCAAAATCGTCGGAATGATAACCTGCTTTCGCAATCTGTTTCGTTGTATACCTATCGTATAATAGGCCATGGGATTGTTCATCGGGGTAGCACTTTCAGTTGTGTCCAATATTTGTTTTTGGATTGGGTATAGCACATCTCCAGTGAGGAATCCCAGGCAAAATGGGGTGCACCCCTATCGAAGCATGCGTCTTTGTTTCTTGGTCAACAAACTGGTTGTTGAAGTAATTTTTAGACTTGAGATGCAGTGCCGAGCTTTAGCCTGTATGTAGTACATCTTGCGTAATCTCTCAAACCCGAATCCTCCACCGTTTGAGGGCTACAACGCCAGGGCAGTATGGATAGTGCTTTTTCAGCAACACATTGCTGCAGTTGGCACTGCTTACTCGATTGGTGTCCTTCAGAAGTAAAACCTACTGCCAATAACTGCTTGGTATATAGGGTGGGGAGGAACATCGTAAGGTGTGTGCCTGTGTGACACATGTACAGCGATATGCGATAACCGCACGGTTTTCAAGGTATTATGCGATATTTTTGCTGTTGGCAATATTTTTGCTGTTGTTGGCATTCTCGTCCATGCTTCAAATCTGTCACAACAACAGCAGTATGCCTTTAACGTT
The DNA here is from genome assembly GCA_036873775.1 of Costaria costata. Taxonomy (NCBI): domain Eukaryota; class Phaeophyceae; order Laminariales; family Agaraceae; genus Costaria; species Costaria costata. Next base: position 735 of record JAYJME010003961.1, on the reverse strand, counting down.
GCCACATTATGCCCAGTAGTTGTGGAGTTGGCTGCAGAAGAATTGGTCGCCCGTCGAAAGTGAAGCAGGAAAGGTCGATGTTGTTTCGAACCGGCGAAGGAGTAAGCAAATTTTAGCGACGAGTTCCAGACGGTAATCTGCTGAGAGTTGGAGCTTTCCGAGAAAATACAACGGAATAGGTTACGGTCGACACTTGCGATAAGTATCAGTAAGAGTACATTGCATTCAAGTTGTTGGGTAATTCAATTGAATGGCTGAATACATTTACAGCAAGTAAACTATACCACTTGCATCGAGGGGTCGTATCAAGAATAGCTAATAGTCGCCTGTAGCGAGTAAGCGACGGCAGCTTACGATGCTACGGCGGTGCAAGGAGTGCGGTATATCAAACTCCGATTTAGTAGATATTTATGAGGCACAATCAAGGTGCGCTTCGTAGATGCGTCCTTCAGTATCTCGGGAACCCCAAAAAGGATACCGGTACGGACGAGCGAGGATCACGGGTATTAAGCCCAACTATTAAGGGAATTGTTTTTTTGGGCCCTCAGAACTGAGTTTTTGGTCAAAAATACGCGATTTACTCGGCGGGACGGCCAAAAACACCGATAGACTCGTCAGGATGCTTCACGTAGTTTTCGTAGAGCTTTCTGATGTACTTTTTCGTTTCTCCAGGGTCGTAGTTTGACTGTTCGTCCAAGTTGCCAGTTCTGAGGACATGATGATTTTTAGCCAAAT
>JAYJME010003960.1:0-11465 GCA_036873775.1 Costaria costata | reverse complement strand
ATACCAACAACCCACCACACTACTACTACTCGTACTGGTATTTTCTTTTTTCGATATATACGAGATTTCCTTTTTTTGTGACAGGATTAATAAGGAATTTTGGCGGTTCGTTCGACGCAAACATAGTTGACATGGAGCCGGAAGGAATTTGGCCTTTTGAAAGTTCGAAAGAACTATTTATCGAAATTTTTGTTTCGCAAACACTCTAATACGAAAACCATATTCAGTAAGTTTCAATCTTACAGCCGTCGTAAGTCGTAAGTGGTAAATGCGTCGTAGGCTTGTCTCTGAAAGGACTGCCGCCAGTGCTGGCAGTGCTGGCGGTCTGCTAGAATTGTTTATCTGTCATACCTGGTACGTACCAGGTATACGGTTCCTGGTACGTGCAATATTTTCGCACGGTGTGTTTCCAGTATATCACAGTTACAGGTACCTCTGGTATACTACGTGTACTCCTATAATATGATATGTATGATACCGGTACGTTGTAATCGTATACACGAATACTCACCAGTAGCCACCAGATGAACATGTGTTAGACTAAAACTCCGTAAAAATATCCGTCTTGCCAGACGGCTATGTATCCTGCACATATAGACTCAGTTGAACACAACGAGAGCCGTTTTGTTTTTAATGTTAGTTGATGGCATTGAAGGCTTCCAGATGCCGATCGACTGCTGCACTGCTGCAGTAGTGTTTTTTTGTTTTTCGAATATTGGTCGCCGGACAACTCTCTCGGTGCCAACATGCGAAGACCCGTTCCGTCCCCGATGGACAGCTGAAATACTGAAATACCTGGTAACGAATACCTGTCTTGTCGCTGCTCGTCCTCGCCCTCGCGATGCCGTTGCTCTCGATTATCGTGATTGTCCTGCGCAGATTACGGACACGGCAGAGGAGATTCGCGTCGAGGACCGTGACGTGCCTCTAGCCCACAGGCAAGCGGCATTGATTATTGGTTCGAACGAAATCTGGCACTTGGTCGTTCATCTTGGCACTCGGAATTGTATTTTTAGTACAAGGTTTACCTTCGGGGTGTAGTTGGCTTGATATCCCGGGGGTGTTGCAAGTTGAAAAGGATGAACACAGGCGTTCCATACACTGCTGCTGTAAAGTTGGTTGTGGTTCGATCTCCTGCTGAGCACCGCACACATGCACACAGGAGCACCGTGGCTGTCACGCTGTCACAAAGGCAACCGATATCTCAAGGGCGCCCGCTGCTGTTGTACTGCTGCTGCTGTTACCGCTTCTGTTGTTGTACGGCTGATGTTGGACTGCTGTGTACTGCTGTAGGGGTTGGGCGGCAGGTTGCTTTTGAGATTCAGAGGAGGAAGTACACTTGTAGGATTCGTCAGTGCGGAATGATTCGTGAAGACGATTGTGTTCCTTGCGATGGCACACACATGCACACACGCACACATACAAAATCAGCGGTCGTGGCCGTCACAAAGCGAAGGCCTTGCTGTTGCATCGTGACTGCAGTGGTTCTATGTGCCTTGCCACTCCATAGGTCCTGCGCGGCTCGGCGAGGTGAAATGCAACCCCGCGATTACTTGGTGAATCGTGCTACTTTGCATGCTCAGAGCACGCGCCACGGAGCCCGTCCGGGGCCCACATCTTTGTTGTGTGTAAGGACGGGGCTCCTACGTGCCCCGCGACCGGAAGCGCGAGAAAAGACCCACGGGCGCCGGAGAAATCCTTGAAGATATCCCAAAAAAGTACATTTGGTACATAGTAATATGCATGCATTTTTAGCGCTTATATCGGTATCGACAGCAATACTGATATTCAATTTGCAGAGCCCAAGCCAGAGGCAAAACTTGTGGTCGTTGGGCCATCATGTCTCGAGAAAACCGTTGCCCACCGCCGGTTTCACAGTAGTACGAGCATCATGACATTTCTTTGAGGTGTCGCCGATGTAGCACTTGGTATCTGGTTACGTTGTTGGACGTATGTGTCCATCGTCGATTCCACCGAAGCACGTGTCTTCTACTATGTACTGTAGTTGATTGTTTGACTCCGTGCCTCTGACCGTGGCCTCGGACGGTGAAATGACGATGCCTCGACGTGTTTTTTTGTACCTTGTTCCGGCACTCGTTTCACTAATACATAAAGCTATAATCACCGTAGCCCGCGCGATTGAAGTATCGCACGCAGCTTGCAAATGTTACGTTAGACGAACATTTCGATCTCACGGCTGAGGTATTAGTTTAGTAGGTGTCCTTTTCACTTTTACTGTTAAAACTCGCGCGTGTCTACCGCAGTGATATACAGTATACGTGCATGGTACTCAATTGTTACACCGGTGCCGTCGAATCCGCACCCGCACCCGCGTGTGTCGCTTCTGCAGGGGTTTGCACGACTTCTTGTACAGCAACGAGGAGGACCACGGTGCCACGGCCAGCGATGGCTCCGTCGAACTCTTCGACGGATCGTCGCTTTACCAGGCGAGATGGCGCTATTATTGTTAATGCTGTTGTGTGCCCTTTCGAGATAGAATTGCTGGTCATTTGCCGGCCTCTGCTTATTTGGTTGTGTTCCAGTTATGTTGTGTAGTCGCACACCCTCCCCGCTGTACTAAATCTGCGTTGGAGACCACCACCGAAGCTGCGTCAGGCGGCTAAGTCAGAACATGACCAGGAGCATTTGCATCAAACACGAGGTTTCACCTTCAAGCTGCCGTAGTCAGAGGCAACCTGGACATGTTGCTGTATCCTGTGTCCTGTAATGCACACACGCAAGATCCAATCGATGTGTATCACGCCAATGCATGGCGCACGCGTCTCCAACATGGACGCCACCCTTGCTTATTCTACGATTAACCCCGACCACCCCGGCAATAAACGGATACGAACGCAGGTGTCACAGTGGCTGAAAGATCACGAAGAATCCAGGCACGCCGCTGTGTATGCGGTCGTGGGCAAAGACGAGAAGGTGAACTTCGTAGGCGTCAGCCGCAACGTGGCGTTGTCGGTGGGTGCTCACGTCGTCAACGAGGGCGAAGACAGGGTGCACTCGCTCAAGGTGCGATCTATAATTATGAATGAATAGTGAAGGGGCTGGAAGATGGCATTCAGTACGTAAGACTACCAGGAAGCATGCAGTGTTCTCGAACAGTAGTAGTTTTTTTTTAATAGTATGATTGATTCGGCACGGAGTTCGATATCGAAATGTAGTAGAGGAGCCCACGCACCCTGTGTGGATCAGACGCTTGTGCAGTCAGATGCGGCTGGAGTTTCGAAGGCTTTCTTTAGCTCGCCTGTATGTTTGTGGTGAGTCATGCTGGACGCTCACCAGGCCATTTTTGGAAAGGTTGACCCCTCACACCACGGGCGTCGCGGGGTCGGATTCCGGGTGCACTTGATTCGGTAGATCTCATCTACTTCCTCCCTTGCCTCATTAGGTGCGAAGTTTCAAGTTCCCGAAGCGCGGGAAGATGGATGCCTTGAAACAACAATGGATCGAGGAGTGCGGCTCCCTGCCTGTGGGCAACATCAAGGGCAGCGAGTGGGCAAGCAGCTCCAAGGAAGTACAGGCAGGTCATCGGCGATGCGATTTTCTTGCAACCGCGCAGGGTGGCGTACTGTTTGGTTTTGCTCTGACCACTTTCGGTTGGAGCCTCTTCGCATGATGTCCCTTTACCATGTGCCTGATAGGTTTCGATCCGTCAACATCTCCAGCTGTGCCCAATAATCCGGGGGATTTCACGTTTGTTCGGCAGTTTCTTGTTTTCGTTCATGTTTGATGCTCGCCGTCAACCGTGGGCTCTCTTTGCGATTTTCGTCTTACCTTTTGCAGGGCTCCATGTCCCCGGCTCAAAGAGACGCGTACGAAGACAACAAACTGAAGATGCGTAAGGCCATGGCGGATCCGGACCTTGTTGACGAGACGGACCAGGTGCTCTAAAGGGGGAGGGGCTTTTGCGAACGAGGACATGTCACGCACGTCGATGTGAACTACAGTCAGTGTTTTACGCCTGAGTTTCCTTTTTATAACCAGCTTCCTGTTCCCTGCCTCCTTGCCCGTGCGTAAGTCGTATTAGTAGAACTCTGACCCTCTCGGGGCGAGGAGTGTGCTTGTCTCTACGTTAGACTCATGGTGGCCATTTGCAAGATGTTGGCTTTTGAAGCGCTGTCCGCATTGAATACGCCGCCCGCCCGTTCAGATGAGCTCCGAAGACATCGAACGCCGAAAGCGGCTTGAATCGGCGGTCGAAGACGACGACTGGAGCAGCGTTATCGACGGACAGACCAAACTCACAGAAGAACCCAAGACCGAGACGGAGGCACCGGTTGCCACTATCATTAGGTCAGTACCCCCGATCGTCCTCCGTACCCAAGAGATCTATCATGCATAAAACAAGTGTTCAGCTCCCCTGCGACTGCAGGCTCTAGTGTATTAGTTGGGATCTCTATGTACCTACCAGCCATTGGATGTTTCGAGGTATCCATCCGCCACGGCAGCACCTCAATATATTGTATTTTGTATGCATATATCTCCGAGCCGGCATTTTGTCATGTATACCTGGTAGCATCTAGCATCCCGTCAGACCGTCAAACAGTGAGTTCGCTCATGTTGCAAGGCCTTCGCCGGATATGTTCTGTGCTCTTTTGCGACCCGCAGCCCCTTCAGCTCGGACGGCATGCCTACCGGGGTGGGGCCAGACGGGATGGCCTTGCCACCAGGCGCTGCCCCTGCAGCCCCGATAGCACCGCCTGCGCCTCCCGTGTCAGACTGCAACGACCTGGACTTCAACTTGGAAAACGTTGACAAGGTGCAGGATATATGTATACTGTAGTTTAGCAGCTGCGTTGTATCGGTGGAAGCTCTTATACCAAGTGATGGCCGCAAATGTACGCTCTCCAAGTCTTGTGATCGACTTGCCAATGTTCTCTCCTCTTAAAAAAAAAAACTCCGCACGCTTCCAGGTGCTGGACGAGGTTCGGCCGTACCTTATCGCGGATGGCGGAAACGTCCGAGTCATGGGGGTTGACGTGGAGTCCAGGGTGGTGAGTGACCCATTATTCGCGGTATATTTTTTCCAAAGCGGACCCTGCCGTCGTCATAAATAATAATCCTGTCGTTCTCTGTGGAATTGTTATAAAAGTATTCGGCTACGTAGAGTTGGAGCCTACCTTGTCGCTTTTCGCGCGATCGGAGTTTCCATGGAGTTGTTCTCAAAACTCTGGTGACCCCCGCTGCTACCTCGATCCTCAGGTTAAACTCGCTCTTCAGGGCGCATGTGGTAGCTGCCCTTCCTCTACCACGACGATGAAGATGGGCATTGAGAGGGTCCTCAATGAAAATTTCCTCAACATGGGCGGAGTAAGTGATGGATGGAACAGCAGTTCACAATATAGCATCAACCGTGTAACCGAGGGGTTGGTGGGGTGCAAGTTGCCAGTATATCGCTAGTCTCTGAAAAGTTGTGCCCGACCAGCTGCCCTCTTTACTGTGGATTTCGTCTCCGACGCGGTTGTTCAGCTGCGATAGTACGAACAAATACCAGGTACCTGGTATGTTTGAGCATTGCAACCTCGTGCCTAATATACGCCTTCATGCCGCGGCCTTTGCAGGTGGAACAGGTGGACGAGGCTAGCGGGAATGCTATGGCGGAGGTGACTGTTGCCGTAGTCGAGGCCATCTTGGAGCCCCTGAGGCCTGCGATGGTAGCGATGAGGGCCAAAGTCGAGGTGCGTTTCTCGTTCACGAAGCCCGTACTACCCTAGATGAAGGTCGCTGTAGACAAGCTAGGATGGACTGTCGCTTGCAAGGCGTATGCACACCACCTGATTGTTTGCTGCCGTCAATTCGTGCCCTTGGAGCAGGTCCTAAGCGCTTTGGATGGAGATGTCAAGCTCTCCTACAGCGGTCACCGCAAAGTCGCGTACGGGATCGAGATGGCTCTTATGGACAATCCTCTCATCCGGAGCGTTGAGTTTAAATACGTAGATTAAGCAGATCAAGCGTGTGGTGAACGTCCACCGGCCTGGACGTTTTTCTTTTGTTTTAGGAGCACGTAGGTTTTGCCTTGAGTGAGACGCCCGCGGTAATTGATGAGAGATCTGTAGAAATGTGGCTGGCAGGAACATTCCATTGGTATATATATTGTCATTTGCAATATTTTTGCGGGTGTTCACGTGCCTGCGTACGTGCTTCCACCATTCAGGACGATGGATGGTTTTTTCCTGGTTTAGGACTATACTATGGCGATTATGTCGGTACACACCGCGTCAACGTAGGCAAACCCGGATCCCGTTGAAACTAGCGTGGTATCTCCGAAAATCGATCAAATGGCAACTCGCCCTTATCACAACGCAAGCAAGCTTGTTTTTTTCGTCCGAGGTGGTAATTTATCGAGCGAGCATCGTTTGTTAGTGTTCTGCTTGTATCGGTCAGTGTAGAGGAGCGATTACGCCACAGGCTTTCGCGGTATACTTGGTCATGCCTGAAGAAATCACGCGCTCATCCGCCGCTCTCCGAGTGATACACGCGATCGCCACAGATAACCGCCACTGGGCTGGAAGGCCCAAACAGCAAAATGTGTCGACCTCCGGTCTCTCTGTCAGTGATAGTAGGCGACGCCTGCGAAGTGAAACGTGGCCGTGCCTATCCCATCCATGACATGCAATTGCAGAGGTTTACAGAACATACATCACCACAGTACAGAACATACTATATCGAAGTCACCTCGTCTCTGTTACGAAGAGCAGGGCCTCATAAAAAAGATGCACTGAGGTACTACTGTTATACCCTGCGAGTAGCTCGGTAGAGTGCGCTCTGAGTAACGCGTTTTATCGGCCGCCGATTTTAATGATACGTATTTCATAAGAACTGCATGTCACCCTCTGGCACACAATACCTGTTTATTCTGTATACTTGGTACATTTTAATAGTGTCGCGCTATCATGCTCGACCGCCAGCAAATAGCACAGATGCCAGCGGGACCCATAAGACAACGTAAACACCTGATACTTTTAATGTAAAGCGTGCACACAGTTGATTGACCCGTAAGTTACCGTGTTGAGAAATGCAGCAATAAAGTAATCTCAAATAAAAACTTGACTGAAATGTGAAGCAAGAACCTCGTACCTACTGTCGACCAACACGTACGGTAGGAAGACATTTCGTGCCCGCAGTTTCCCCCCCAAGAAATGGCCGAAAAAGTGGTCAAAGGTTGTGGTATCGTGGCATCCCAGGGGAGTAGGGCTTTGTTTTTTTCTTTCTTGTTCACGAAGTCCTCCCCATCTCGTTGTTATCCCCGGGGACAACTTGTACTCAAAATTAATCGCTGCCCGCGCGGGACAGCATATTCCATTCCGCCCCACTGAAAGTTGTATGCGATGGGTAATGCGCATCCGTTGTTAGTGTGATTGTTGTGAAAGCATTACCCAAGAGTCGCCCGTCCTTTGTTTCTTACATGCTTTCTTTTATAAATAAATTTATTAAAATACGACAGCTGTGAGTTCGACCAGGGGGTTATAACCCATTTACTACCGCAAAAGGTATACAACACTACTATTTCCAATTATTTTTGTCCCCAAAAACCGTTTCCGGCTCTAAAGGGGTTAAGATGCCTCCAAGCGAACAGCAAACAGAAACCAAGCAAACTTCGGCCCAAAGCACCGCGGCCAGTTGAAGTGACAAGAACAAACGAGTTGAGTACGTACACCACCCGATACCTTACCCAAAGCGGAATACCTCATGAATCGATTGACGGCGAAACGTCCAGATCGGGGAGATGGTGGCACAAGGAGGACGCGACCAGCCGTCGCCACAAAAACAGTGAAATAAACGAGTTTCTCGCACGCGTTTTATTTTATTTTCTGTCGCAGTGCTTCTCCCGACACGCGAATTCAGCAAACACATCAAGTATATTCATGGCCGTTCGAACTTCACCCCAAACACCAGCAACGCACCGCGCTTCGCACCCAAGCAAAACCCCTATGACCCACCGCCAATCCTGGATCCCACTCGCACATCCTCCACGCCGACTCGAACTGCATGTCGCGCAAGTCGCCGTCCAGGTCGGGCAAGCCGCCGAGCGACGCCGGCCCCACGCGCAGCCCCCGCAGATAGTGCTCCAACACGTGGCGGAGGCCCATGCGCTTCGAAAGGGGGACGCAGACGGTTCCAGTTCGGGTTCAGGTATTACAGTAGTGGGTATCACAAGCGTCAAGAAGGAACCTGGTTCCGCCTTTCTCATTGGTCGAGGACGTTTCCTGGAACATTTCCTGGAACGGTTCCTGGAACGTTCCTTTCGGGCTGGGGGTTCGGGTTCGGGTTCAGGTTTGGTCCGGCTTCCGTCTAGTTTCGAGCCGATTTCAGATCAGTTTCGGGTCGACTCAAGGTCGAGCTAGGGTCGAGTAAGTCGCAGGAGAGAACAGGGGGTCGAGGACGACGTGTATGTCGCCCAGAGCGGTCTATTGTCAGGTTTTTGAGCGTCATTGGTAGCAAAACAGTGAGTCACAGACCGGGTGAACATGACAAAAACGGGAGATCTAGGGGGGCACATCGTGTGGACCGCGAGCTGGGACGACGTGGTGGCGGTGGCGATCATATTGGCACGACGTGATAATGCGTGACACCAATACGTGTGCGAGGTGCGCCCAGCCGTGCCGAAAGACTGACAGCGCGTCCTATACACACAAGGTTCCCCAATTTCACTCTAGGGCGTCGGTAATCTCAATCCAAACCACACAAGGTTTAAGGATGGCACGTCACACAGGCGCAACTGCAAAAATCCCAATTTTGTTCCGATATATACGAAATATTTTTTTTACCTGAAGAGACGCCGCGACACCGGTCTGCAGACCGGTGCCCGGCAATGACCCAACGCGGCTGACAAGAAGAGCTCCGGTAGGCACCGCTGCTGCCGCCGCCACACCCCCGCCCAGTCCGCCAAGCGACAACGGCTGCTGCTGCTGTTGCTGCTGCAATAGCGTGTCGTACGCCGGGAGGGTGTTCTGCCAGCCCCCCTCGTGAGCATACACCGTTGCTTGTGCGGATAGGTCCGCCGCCGGCGCCGGCACGCCATAGATGCTGTCAGGTTCGGGCAGGCTGGAGAACACCTCGAGCAAGAGCCGCTCTACCTCCCGCTTCTCCTCCCCCCCCGCCCCTTCCCGGTCTCCCGCTCCCCCGCCGCCGCTCAACAATCCCACCGCGTCTTCCTCGGGTGCCAGACCCCAATCGTCCAGTCCGTCCCCACCGCTCCCTTCGCCCTGGTCCCTCCACCTTGATGCGGTAATTCCGGCGGACTCCCCGAATTTCCCTTCTATCCAGGCTTCGGCGTAGAAAAGCGCGGAACACTGCGCGCCGCACTGCGCTGCGGCGCGCGCGACTCTAAGAGCATCCAGGTCGAGGTAATAGCCGAACGGCAAGCCGTTCCCGCCGTCTTTCTCCCGCCCTTTTCCGGCCCACTCGAGCCACCGGGAGCTGAGAGGGGCGTCGTCGCCGTCGGCACTGCCACCGCCGCCGCCCTCGCCCGTGCGAGTTCGCTTACCTTGTCCGTGGTAGCGAAGAAAAGCGGCAACCTGACCGACGGATGCAGCGGCGATAAAGGCAATGGGGTAACCGGTACCGGTAGGCAAGCGAGATTGAGGAGGGGAGAAACGCACACTAGGCGCGTTTGCGGTGGTCAAGCAGGTGCTCCTGTTGCAACAGCTACCGCAGCTTCTCACCCGCCCGCCCGCCCGCCCACCTGCCCCCCGGTCCCTGGTGTAGGTAGCGCCAAAGCTTAACGAAACTGCACCACGAGTGGTCGCCCACTCCACCCCCCACACAACATGCTACATGTTCACGCTTACCATCCCAGTCCCATGTCTATCGACCCCATCTACCCCCCCGGTCTCCGATTCTCCCTCACCTGGCGGCCCCGCAAAAAGTTGAGCACTTCGATGCCAAGCGCGATGGCCTGCGGATTGACCCGCGATCCGTCCCCCAGTGATCCGTCCGGGCAAAAAAGGTGCTCGCGGAACGCCGCCGACAGTTCTGACGCCGCGCGATTGGCCCCGGTTCTGCTGCTGTCGCCCTCGCCTGCTTCCTCGAGGCCGTCGTGGGATCTCACCAAGTCGTAGATGATCTACCAAACACCAAAGGAGATACGGGCGGGGGGGTGAAGACGCAGTAAAAATTATCGCGTTCTGCGGCTGCTATTAATAGACTTTTATTTTTGTGTTTTTGTTGATCCTCCGTCGAACATTCGCCACGAGTCCACAGGTATTGCAAGAGGAAAGGAGGCGGGATCATTGGTGGGTAGTACGGTCAGCCTCAAACAGAGCGTAAAGAGACACAGGCCGTCCATACTTCCGTGTAAGAATGCCTTCGAATACTCATTCCGAATTATTGAGGAAAAAACTGCCAATATGCATACAGCAGTACCACGCCAATCGTAACAGTCTAGGTGTCAGACATGGCGTTGCACGAGTAGGGACGCCAAGTTGGCGAGCGTAACCTCACCAATCAGAGACCGCGATAGGCTGGGGCAAGAGATCGCTCGCGGGGGGCGGCTACCGGTGAGCCACTTCGGCAGTATCAAGCATGCCTTCAGTCCCAACAATGTATGTTCATGTACTCGGTCGGTCTCCCTCCCGCCCTCACTCTCATTCCCCCAGCACGCCCCCCTCCTTGCCGTGTCTACAAACCCCGCTGCAAACGCCTGTAGCTTATTGTGTTGTAGCTGCTCGACACTGAATCGGCTGGAGCAAGCGATAACGCCAAAAAACAAGTAACGATGAGGGGAGGTCGAGAAACCTTACTCACCGCCGGGAACAGGCACGCAGCCAGCTCGGGCTTTCGCTTGCATAGCGCGTAGCACAGTGCCAACATCTCGTCCTTCCCTTCGAGCGGTGGCTTCGACCCCTGCGCTCAGCATCGGTGAACAAAGAGCAAGGACCACAACAACAACAAAAACACCCGCGCGACAATGTTCAATATTGCCGCCACTCGACAGGCACAGGTCAAGACAAAATCATGAGTGGCCGCCTCCCAGCCAACAGAGAGAAAAGCATATAAGGTGAGAAAACTGGGCGGTGCTAGAGGGCAGGTTGGATCGATTTTGGTTTTCATCAAGGACGCGGGGCGGGAGCGAGCGAGGGGGGGGGGGTTGTCATACCTACCACCTACCACTGTCAAATCCCTGACAGAAAACAACAGGTCATTCGGCCATTCGACGCTCTCTTGACAGTCTTTTACGGCATCTCAGTGATCTGCAAACGCAAACAAAAACACGCAAATTTTCGTGCCTGCTTGCCTGTAAAACATAGTTATAGTACGACGGCACATACCATGCAGGGCTGTTCACGGGTCGCATCAAACCTTTGCGGGTCGGGTCTGGTCACGTCTGGTCGGTTCAGGGAGACCAGACCCGATCCGTGAGATTAAGAAAGCCTCCTGACCCGACCCGACCCGACCCGACCCGACCCGACCCGACCCGACCCGACCCGACCCGACCCGACCCGACCCGA
>JAYJME010003959.1:0-11466 GCA_036873775.1 Costaria costata | reverse complement strand
GTACCGTAGAGCCACGTGCTTAACTCGCGAACTTCAGGTCCGGTTTACGGCGACGTGTAGGGCAGGGGTGTTGTCGATATACAGTGGTACGCTGTCGAAGCGCGGGTCAAATCCCAGTTCCTTCATCATGTCAGCGCTTCAGCTCCCTGTATCGCTACCGCTGCAGCCACGAGCTCTGTCTCCATAGTGGATTTGTGCAGTCAGCCCCTGCCGCCCCACCTTCCAGCTCACCGGGGCGTTCAAGAGGAAAACAATACACGAGGAACATTGACTTTTGCCGTTATCCGGCGTGTTGCCCCAGAGCAGTTTGCATTCGAAAATGACGTCAACTTAAAATCAACTCGCTTGTGTTGTACGTGATGGCGAAATCCAGTAGACCATTGGTTGCCGCCACGCGAACGTTTGACGGTTTAGGCATCACCCTCGGTAGTAGGTTGACAGCGTATAATGTGTCATAGCGAGTCACCTGTTCAATGTACATTGCCCTGCCCGTGATAACCTGAAAACGTTGTTACTTCTCCTTGCTTAGAGACCCTCCTCCGGCTGGTCCAGCGACAGGCTCTTTTCCCACTCCAGGCGTGCACATTGAATAACTGCAGCTCGCCATACAGTACCGGACCAGCAGGGACTTGGAATATTTCTGCTGGGTGATGGTCGTCGTCCCCTCCTCGCGGTCACGCGAAACACCCATCCCGAGTACGAGTGACACGATCCATCATCGAAAAACGAGCCATCAGCGTCTGCTTGATCCGCCGCACCAGGAGGTATTGTCCGAGCAAGAGAACGCCGTCGGCATACAGGGCCAGGATACAAATGGCGCTGCTTTCCGAATAGGTATATAGACGCACCGGTCCGACCTGAGACGTTTGAAGCCAATTTCTACCCGATGTTCGTCGATTGTGTTCCATCAGTTCATTGGGCTCTGGTAGAGGCCGTATGGGTTTTTTCAAAAGCCTTCTTACCAGTGGAACTCCGGTTTCGTCTATTTTTTCGTATCTGAGTGCCATCTTGGTGTACGCTTCCTCTGTGACATCGGCGTTCCGAAACACGGTGTTGTTGTCTAGTTGCCGCCAACCTTCCATGTTGTACTCCGCCGCTATTGCCACCGCCATACGGATGCTCAGGAGCCTGCAGACGGGGTCAAACGTGCTGCAGAAATCAATGCGACGCAATTTCCCCCATCCTAGTGCAACCACGCGTCCCTTGTGTAAGTTGTTTGCCTTGCCCTTGTAGATCTATCTACTGCCGAGAATACTGTGTCCCGCGGGGACAGAGGTCACCTGCAGGAGGGTGTAGACATCGTTATTTTTAAGGCTTGCCATTTCCTTGTCCGAGGCCGCTTCCCGTTGCGCTCTAGCCAGTAGACGCACGGCCTCTTTGAAGCTGTTTGGGGATTATTTCCGCATTCTCCCCAGCCGAGAAACTTTGAGTTGTCCTCGCGGCGAAGACGAACTCAATAGCAGACTCTGCCCCGTACGTCTCGTGCGCGATGTTCAGCAGAGTTTCCCTGGTGTAGAGGCTCAGCCCTCAGGAGCTCAGACAGCGCGGGCCCGGTTGTGATCGCCGTTAGGTGAGCAGAATCTGAACGTTTGTTGGCGTTGCATCTCACAAATGATTGTGCTGCAGTGCCAGCACGCGTATCCGCAGGCTTTTCTTCTAGACGGAGTGCCCCCTCTGTCGAGACGACTGTGTTACAGCTAGTAGGATTACCTGGGAGACTCCCCGCGGGTGACCCCGGCTGCTCCCGCGGTTCGAGAAAGCCCTCCTGTGAAACCCCATCCGTAGGCTCTCCCCCGGGAACAGCCCCCTTTTGCGGTGGTCCTGCAGCCCCCCCGTCCAGTGTGTCCCTTCTGGTGACCTCGCTGATCCGATCCAAGAGTTCAGCCACCGGCGGGTTGTCTGAGAGCCCGCCCACGGCGATGTGGTCAGCTGAAGTACCGGTAGGAGTTTCCAACACGGGAAGTGGTAGTCACTAAGATCTCGCAGAACAACGTCGTCATCTGTGATGTAGCTGTGATCGTCCATGCCGTTGCTGGGCGGAACAATCTGCTGCAGAACTCCTTCCATCAGTGGCAGGAATAGGCACGATGGTGTCACGATGAAGATGGCTCTCCGGCTCTCCATAATGCTCTGTGTGGCTGGATAGTGCACCCGGTAGTTCTGCTCCTGTTGCTGTACTCCACCAGTCGAACTTCCGCCGCCTTGAATTGAAGCGCTTTGGAGTATGCCTCGACGTGCACAAAAGCTCGGGCGCCTATAACTCGAAGAGGTCGCAAATCCAGCTCCGTCCCACGTAGCATTTTGTATGGGGACTGCATACCGATCGCGGAATGGGGCACCCTGTTGCCCAGAAACGCCGCCGTGAATATCGACGTTTCCCATGTATACTGTGGTAGTTAGCTGTCGGCAAGCATGCACCGCACATTAGCTGCAAGCGTTATTCCAACGCGCTCAGACGCGCTGATTTTCTCAGGCGTGTTGGTGCTAGCGACTAGAGCAACACCCCCGTCTAAAAGCAGTCGCCATGAAACTCGGTGCTAATTAACTCACCCCCTCTGTCCACCCTCGCACTCTCGACGCGGATACCGCTTGGAATCAACGCAGATTGTTCGAATACCTGGAATGAGCTTGAGAGCGCCGTACTTGAGCTTCAGCAAGTAAGCCTCGGTCCACTTGGTGTACTCGTTGGAGATCTTGGTGGTGTACTTGTAGCCCCCGAGGGCCCCTGGAGTAAAGGGCCCCATCAGGTCTGCGAAAACGAGCTATCCGCGGCACCGCAGTGGGACCGGCCGTGAGAGAAGACCCGTCCTCCGTGCTGGCGGATGCCTCCAAAGAGTTCGGGCTGTCCATAGGTATTCGTGACCACTCTGGCGTAAAGGGGGTTGCCAAAAGAGAGCCACGGATAGTGGAGAATGGCCACCATCAGTAGAGCACGGGTCATAGCCGTCAAATCCTTGGCTGTGTGTGCTCTCGAAATCCCAGTTGCTGGCCCGGTTCTTCCTCGACCATGAAGAGCGAGTCGCCAGTTACTTCTCCGGTGACGCTTCGAAAATACCCCAACAGCCCGCTGGTGTCGGCTGGTTCATCCGTAGGGTCGCGAATGGCCACGATGCTTCCAGCTCCGTCTGCGCTTCCACTGTGGTGAACGAGATGGGGTGGTCGGGGTAATGAGAAGCGACATAATTTGCGTTTCCGGCGTTTGCACTGCTGATACCATGCTTGGTACGGCAGTCCGCAAGAGATCGCTATGCGTAGGGGACTTACGGAAAGGGTACCACTGACGGAAAGGGTACCACTGATCTCTATCCCCCCCTCCCCTCGTGCCTGCTTTTCTCTTGCGTTTGCGTGGCGAGGAAAATGATGTTTTCGTCGATGTTGCTGATTGGGCGCAAGCCGGTGCTCCGTCTTCTTCAGGACGGCGCAGCTTTTGTGCGACGTGTCCGATTCCTTTGCTGTATTACGGGGGACCATAGTTAATAGGACCTACCGTGCACACAATAGGACCGACTGTAGACACCAAAACCTATATTTGTCCCCATTTTTGCTAACAATACTTGGTCCATAGTTAATAGGACCTACTCTAGACACAATATAACCTACTGTAGACACCAAAAGCTATATATTTCCCTACTGTTGCTAACAACGTTTGGTCCTATTTACTGTGGTCCCCCGCAACAGTAGGGTGACCTCATCGGTGCCAAAAAGCGACCAAAATTTAACCAATTGGGATTTAAACAAAAAAATACGAAGAAGGAGTGCTCGTGTGAGACGCGCGCGGCACATGCTATACGGGTAGGGGGGGTGCCAAACTGTATTTTTCTGAGCCTGTGCTTATCTTTGAGGATGACGTCCCCAAGAAAACAGATTTCGATAAAAGCAATTGCAAGCTTAACCCAACCAGTCGCAAGAACATTGCCTCTAGCAGTGCAACGAAAATATGGCCAAAAACAGGAAGAACAAAAAAAAAACATCAATCGTATTGCAACGGTGACAGCATTGTTACGGTAGCTGGACGAAAAACAGATAGCCCCTATTTTTTCTATGGTTCATGACTTAAGGAGCTCCCATCTCACCCAAAAGCATGGCTTTGCGAAACAAATCTCGCTTAACCCAGTGAGAAATTCCACCCCATGGCCCAAGGCTTTAAACGGCTACTGTTATGGGGGACCATCGTAAATAGGAACCGTGATACACCCAACTACACAGTAGTACAGGACAAATAAAAAAGAAACAGGAAGGCTAGCCCAGGCTGGATTTCATATGTGTGGTATGGTGTTTTCTACACGAATTTCAAGCTACACAAACGACTCTCGACTTTCTTAATTTATTTACGTAAATGTCAGCATGGCTTTCTTATTGGCCTGTTTTCTTAGTATTTAGCAAGTACCTGGTATCCTGTACATAGTGCTACTAACCATATTAATTAGGTGTTGATTACGCTGTGTATGTATCTCCGTAACTTTGGAAAAAAAAGAAGATTGTGGAATCCCAACGGCTATATCGGGTCCAGTGCGTGACAGCAGTCAAGAAACTCCTACCGTGGCTAAGGCTCGCGGCTTACTGTGTTCTCAACGTCGAGCGTAGGCTCTTCTTACAGGCTACTCTATAGGATTCATAGTAGCGTTCCTCGCTGAGCACAAATGCTTAGCTGTAAATTCTAAATTTTTGAATAAAAACTCAGCCTGGAATTCTTCACTCCCAAATTCTTAACTCCCAAAATGTCGCGTGTACGGTAGTTCCTCAAGTGAGAGGCCCATCAATTCCCAGTGACGGTTTGGCCAGCGCGTGCAATAAGGCTAGCAGCAAGGTTAGGCGCGCGTGCTACGATAGAGGTAGCATCATTAGGGATAAAATGGTTTCTGAAGGACGGAGCTCCTTAGCCCAAAATCGTCAGAAATTCATTCTTGATTCGCAGAGTAAGCTCGTTGTGTTCAGCAGGCCATGGGATGGTTCATCGGGTTAAGCTCACGGTGTTTATCCCAGGCTGGGTTCTGGACGAGGGTCAGAGCCCCCCTAGTGGGGAACTTCAGCAAAAAAACATGGAATAACACCCCTACATACTATTACTACTATTACTACTATTATTACGGGGAACCATAGTTAATAGGACCTACTGTAGACGCAATATGACCTACTGTAGACACCAAAACCTACATATTTCCCTATTTTTGCTAGCAACATTTGGTCCGTAGTCAATAGGACCTACTACTGTGGACACAATAGAACCTACTGTAGACACCAAAAACTACATATTTCCCTATTTTTGCTAACAATATTTGGTCCTACTCCGAGTATTAACTATGTACCTCCGTAATAGTAGCATGTCTCGTGCATTTAGTTTCTCACCTCTCCGCGACGGAAACAGCCGGCGTGATACCCGCGCCACTGCACACGAGCACAACTGGAGTAGTAGTAGTAGTAGTAGTAGCAGCAGCAGTAGTAGCAGTAGTAGTAGCAGCAGCAGCAGGAGGAGTGGTACGTCCGTGCCGTGATCCGGTACAGCCGCAGGCAGGAATAACAAATCCAACAAAATCGAAAACGCAAACATAAAATAAGCAAAAACAAAACGTCAAAAAAAAGGCGAACACGTGCAGGGCGTAAAGCGGGGCTTACTATGCCAACACCGAGGAGACATGGCCACATATCATCCCTACCTGATATTGCGGAAGCCAATGTAGAGTACTGCTGTAGAGCCGGGATACGATAGAGGTTACTACCTCTGTAGCACCTACAGATAGTTAGCCTAAAAACTGTCCCCCCCCCCCCAGAAATTTCGCGCTTAATCCGATGAATAACAAATACTTCGGTATGAGCATCAAAACCACTCGATTCTGGTCGATCTCACAGATTTGTCGTGTTTTTCATGACTTTGCAAAAGTACTAGACTGCTGGCATGGCCTACTGCTGTTTAGGACGATAGGGGTGCTATTATGATGGTGCTACCCCACCCGCGTGTTGGTCACTCGGGGCGAATGGCTCTCCATTACACCGAAAAATAAAAAATGAAACACAATTTTGTTGGCGTATATTAGCCGTAAAATACAAATCTCACGGGGATGCATATCGTCAAACCAAGACGCATCAACGCGAAAGATACCGCAAACAAATTGGGTAGTCACTCGGGCGAGTGGCCCTGAGGAGTACGCGAAAAAGAAGGGGACCTTGAAGCGTGACCTCCTTGCTGTATAGCAGGACATCTAAAATGCAAATGGGAATTTTAGTGACATTGAGCAATTCCTCAGCTGAGGGTCCCCGTTACAGTACTTCCCAGTGACATATTGGGCAAACCGTTCTGTAAGGCTAGCTATATATAAGGCTAGCAAATAAGGCTTGATGAGCTATCGTGGCACACGGCTGTATAGCGAGCACCTCAACTTCTACCCCGAACAAAAAAAGGAAGACAACAACCCGTTTTGAACTTCGGCGATCGAACCCCCGTCTCTTTTCAAAAGGGCACAAAACGTCTGGGAACACTTTTAAGGCCACGCAAGATCTTATCCGCCCCCGATCCCCGGGTTTCCGGCTCACTTTAATATCTAGATGTTTCATCGGAGCAGAAAATCCAGCCGCTTTTTTATCACGCTGCGTTTGGACTTTCGGCTGGTTCGTGCCTTCGCAGAGAGCGAGTGTTCAATATTAGTGTCTCGTCTACAGCAGCTTGTGATTCTCTCCAGATCGCCCGGTTGCCCTTTCTCAACGGGTCTATACACCTCGACTTTTGGGTGCTGCAGTGGTCCAAATTGGTCGGAATTTGGAAGACACGAAATGAGACAAAAGTTCGACCCCCAATTGAACGTTTGCACTTCACTTGCGGACAGCAACGTCTCACCACACGCAACCACAGCCCGTGAAATTAAGTCACGCTCAGTATGGGGTGCGTGAGGGCGTCGGGTGCACCGGACAGCAGCCGTAGGCAGCCAGAAACGACTCGCGAGGTGATTTCGTGACTTCAAAGTTGCCAGCCGGCATCACCAAAAAGTCAAGAAAAAGTTGCAAATTCGACGATTTGGTATTTTGCACGCTAGTACGTAGGACCATGGGTACAACAAGTATGAAAAAACAAATTTCACCAAACGTTAGCTGAGGCTTTCGCGATTCTTTGAAAGTCTTAACAGCGTACACGCAAAAAGTGCGGACGGGCGCATTTCTTTCCCGTTTGAGGTAGTCAAGTGTTGGGCAAAAAAAAATCTGGATTCTTGTATATTTGCATCAGTTTATTAAATCTGAAAATAAGTCTTGCTTGTAAAACTTTCAATTCTATTTCCAAGTAGTTTGTATTTTTTGGCGAAACACCTGCTCGCGCGTACTTGGCAACATAATCCTTAGGGTTCCTGCGTGGCCTAAACTGGTGCATTTGTGGCTCGGCGTGCGTTTTTTCTAGATACAAACTTAGTCAGTTAGTTGGCTTATTCTCGTCACCCAACTTCGTAATAATCTACTAACAGGCGTGAAGTCTGTCAATAAATAGCACACTCACAGCCTATAAGAAACACTGGTACTATTGAATACTGGTATAAATAGGAAGAACTACAGTACAATCGCCGAGGAGGTCAGTGGTTATCGAAAGTTACAAAGTTACAGGCCGCCGGTGGGAGAAAAAAACAGCAGGGTTTAGTACGGACCAGTTATTTCTCACTGGTACCGGGCGTTACCTCGAACCGCAAAATTTACTTATCTTGTGTGGGCATAGAGGGGCTCGGTTTTTGCCGCCGTGTGACGCCCGCGTAATATAGCAGCACAAAGCCTACTGGGCACGCTGTGAGGTTATCTACTGTATTGTGCTATAGTATTAATAGAATACGGAGTCCATAGTCTCCGCCATGGGCTACGCATCGAGGGGTGCCTGGAAGGGATTGCAATCAAAGTCCAAAAGGCGAAAGCCTCCGAAGGAATCGGGCACATCAGTGGCCGATTAACATGGCCGTTGCTGGCTCGATGATACCGCTTGGCTACATGCCTCAGCCATGATGTTAGCCACATGGGACTATTGCCGAAAAAAAGGGCGTTATTAATAGTGACGACCGCTGCCAGTCACCCGAACCCTTGAAGGAGAAAACTAGCCGACGAGTAGAGGGTGCTTACGTGGCACCATATTTAGAAAAGAGATTTCCCACGCCATGCTGTTCGACCGGTGGGGACCGACGATACACAGTATGTGGCGTTCGACACGTGGAGACCGGTGTTACACAGTATTTATTGGCTATATTGGTGACTTTAGGGCCTGAAGACAAGTACTAACAGTTTAAATATTGTACCCTTGTTGTGTGTATGGTACATGCGGCCTTGAATAAATTTTCCGAGGGCTGCTACGTACGTACGACAACCCCGCGGAGATATCTATAGATGCGTCACAAACTGCGGCCTTGGAGTCTTCCTCCCGGGGTACTTCATTTGTTATGAGGTGCGTAACTGGTATTTCTAGATACAAGGTCGCTTGCCTAGGCCTTCTTGCACCCCCTTGGGTCCACTGGTCGACATTCTACACAGCAGAGAAGACCGCTTTCGGCGTGTGCCTACTGATGCCTGATGATGCCTGATTCAGGGCTGTTTGTGCAAAAGTGCATACAAGGTACATACCAGGTACCTGGTATATCTGATGCTCTTTGTAATATTTAACCATTCTTGGCGTCCTGCAAGGCGAACTTAGACTTCAACAATTAACACAAATGGCAGCAGGCTCATTGTCACGTGGATTTTACGACCCGCACAAGAACGAAAATAATCAAAAATTTAAAAGTTCAAAATAAATTACGAATTTTTCATATTTTTCCAAGGTGGGGGGCTGCTGCTCCACACTTGAAATAAGAAAAGAACAAAAAAGCACTGTAGTTTGCTCCTTTTTGAGTTGACTACGACGTAATATACTACATTCACTACTGCGGCTCGTGGCCGCTGCCCCCGTTCCGCTTCGTAATCACCTGCGATGCACCATTTGAATTTCCCTGGCGGACACCTCATATCCCTTGCCTTTGCTGTTCAGCCTGGCCTGGGCTTCTCGAATCGCGGCAACGCCCAACATCCCACCATCCACTCCATCCGCCCTAGTATCTTCGTCGAGGTCGTCGTCAATGACACCAGCCCCCGTGTCTAGGTCCTCGATCTCCGCCCACTCCTCCTCATCACTCAACCCGGCCCGCCTCCTCGCAAGGTACTCCATTGTCAAGCGCAAAATCTCCCTCTCTGTCGCGGCGGCAGAGTCCCCCCCCCCCCCCGTCCCCTCCCCGATGTCATTCAAACAATCGTCCCCCAGGCCTTCCACGAAGGCACAAGTGGCCTCGTGGGTGCCCTCCCCGGCGGCAGAGATCACGCACTCCTTCCCGCAGAAGCGGTCCTCGCACCGCTGGCACTTGATCAGCGCCGCCTTATCTAGCAGAGTCAAGCAGCACCGGCAAAAGGCCCCTCGGTAGCGGGCCCTCGGCAAGGCCGCCGCCTGCCTTGCCACCATCACCTCCGTCCCAGCCGGCACCGCCTCCACGGCGAATACCCCCCTTCCCCGGTGCGGAAATGCGGGGTTTCCTCTCACCTCAAAGCGGGGGTCTAGCTGCCTCCTACGCCGCGTGCGAGTACCGCCCCCGCGACTACCGCCGCCGCCGCAGCCGCCGCCGCCGCCATGGCTGCTGCTTCTGCTGTTGCCGGGCTCGGGGTAGGTCTCGAGCGCGCCAGCGTTGGAGCTTGCGATGCCCGTTGCGTCTCCGTTGATGGCCGCTAGACTACTGCTGTCCACGCAGGAAGGTCGACTGTAGTTGCTGGGATCCTCCGAAGACGGTACGGATCCTCTATCGGCCGATATTTGATTTTGGTTTGGGAACCTCATTGCACCACGTTCTCAAGCAAGCGCCTGCGGTACCCAGGCTGCTCGGTGTGCCAGTGGGTGGCCCTCGCTGCCGACACCCGGGTGGGCTGGGAGCTGGGACACGCCCGTTTGGGTGGCGTGCTTGCCACAAACTTGCGCGCAGCTGGTTCCGACATCCAGGCGGTTGGTTGGTCAGAAAGTGCGGTGGAAAAAGAGGGAGGAGAAGACGGAACACACCGAACAAGGATACACACAGGGATGGAGCATCTTTCAGCACGAGAAGACGTGGCCAGTGGTCAGCATTTTTTCTGTAATCTACTCGAGTACTCGTAGACTAATAGACGGTAGTCGAACGGCAATTGAGAATTGTGTGAGTACGCGGACTAATTGGCGCCGGTATCCTGTACGCTGTACTCATTGCAAGGACGCTGGGGGTAGCGAAAGACGATCTACTTTGCACTGGCACCCACACAGAGGGGACAGGGCAGTATGTGGTGCGGTGTGGATGCGGCGGAAAGTCGGAACGATGGTCCTACCGTCGAGTCACACACTTCGCAGGCGACACGTACTACAACTGCTACATAAGGAGCTAGCCTAACAGAACATATTTCACACTTCAGGAGTCAACGACAACGACCCCTCTGCTACCACGCACCCACTACGTACCGATCGCGGCAGGGACAGCACGATCGGAGTGCATGGCGCCGCATGCTTGTTACCGCTTGAGACTTGAGACAGAGCCAACAATGTGTTGCGGTACACACGAACGGCCAGGCAGGCAGCCGTAACCATACACACGGGGAGTGGCAGTGACAAACAACGAATGCATGTCTTATGGGCGACAACGTAGTGGTCGAGTCACAGGCAATAGCAGAGTTCTCGACAGCACTGACGCACTAAAAACTTACAGCGCTGAAGAGAAGGCTGAGGGAACCCTTGTCCTCAAACAGCAGGTGCAGCTTTACAGGCTTCACTTCACGGTTTTCGTGGTTGCTCCGCGCTCCGCAGGTGTGAAGAGCTGGGGTTTCCAAATCGATCTCCAGAAAATATTTTGAAGGGATTCGGGGACAAAAATCCAATGCTGGGTGCTGTGTGTTGCAGTTGCGTCTCAGGTCTGCGTCTGTGCTGAACAGAATGCTGAATGCTCGAATGAAGGTGAATATAGGTGGGATGGTGGTACAAACAGCCCTCCGCTCAGAGCGGACGGAAGGAGGTGCATCATGCACTTTGCAGACTGGCGAAACATGAAATGCCACAGCAGTTTGCGTTGAGGACGCGCTCGCCTTTTTTCATTGTGTTCCTCGGCTTGCACGTTGTAAACTGCTGCTTGCTACGTATATATACTGCTGCTGCAGTATTTCACTGGTTGCCTCGTATGCAGGCAAAGTATTGCTGCAAATCTTCGCGTCCCGCCTCCTCAGTGTACTTACGAGGCCGGAGGTTGTTGCGTGTGCGTAGCGTTGTTGGTGGTGTGTTGGGCGCTCCTCCTTCTTTGGTGGTGTTGTGTGCTCGTTGCGTTGTTGCTGGTGGTTGCTGCTTTTGGTTGTTGGCGGTTTGTTTATTTCATTGCATTTTACCGGCGATTTGCTGACATGCTACATTGTTGTTGTTGTTGTTCTCACATTAACTCATCGCCAAAATCAAGTCCGTGGTCACAGGACAGGCTCCAATAA
>JAYJME010003958.1:0-11467 GCA_036873775.1 Costaria costata | reverse complement strand
CTCGAAATACTCCCGAGTACGAGCAGTATCCCGGAGTATCGAAACCCGACATACTCACGAAGTACCTGTAGTTTTTATCTCCAATACGCCATACCAGGGTACTTTATATTGACAAGGTACTCGGAGCATCTGTGGTCTTACATAACAATTTCGGGCAATGTAACACCGACGTACGGGACTCATTCCGGGAGGGTACGTCCACGTCTATGTTGTGCCTGTACCTCGAGTACTGTGCACGGGGGGTATATAACTAACAGAGGTTCCGGGTACGGGTATGGATGTAGTACAGAACACACAGTAGTTCCGGGTACGGGTGACTTGCAGAAAGTGATGTTTAGGGTACGTGAGTAAATAATCCAGGTATGGTTTTGTATGTGCCCTATAGAATACGACCTTGAACATTTCGGACTTCCTCCTACAACTTTTGCAATTATAGTGGATAGTTGAGAGAACCTATGTAGACGACCGGCGTGCTCAAGACTTGAGATTGATCTTCAGCCATATCAAAATTGAGATTTGTTTTGTCGTTAAAATAGTATCCCTCGTATTCACAAAGATACGTGTGAAAAAACAACGCAGCGATAATTATCAGTGCGATTTTTTACCCACAATATTCGCAATCGCTCCAAGCACCGCAAAAACGGGAGAACAAACTATTGACCTGCCAGCGAGAAGGAAAGGAGATCTTGCGTTCCCTCAGGTAGTACATCTCAAGGAGGTGCCAGTAGGAAAGAAAGCGAAACATCATATTCTCGAGACTAACCCAGCGCTGAGGTACAGCTTGGGACAGCTTGGCCTTAGACCCCTTGCCCTCGGAGGCCTCGCTGCGCATGTCCTCCAGGCCTTTCTGCAAACAAGAGTGTCGGCACGCGTCACGTGTTTCGTGATATGGTTTTGTTAATATTTTAGTTTATTGGCAGCTAACTTAAGGTAAAAACAGCCATGTAGATATTTGGACCGGCAGTAGACATTTTTACGCTCCCGTCAACACGGGTAGCCGTCAATGTAAAGCAAACCACATGAATGAAACCATGGGATACCGCACCGTTTTGCAATTATTCAAATTAGGCTCGCTCTACCGGGGGCGACGTTAAATGAACCGCCCCTATTCCTAACGGCTTGAGGAGCAGTACGAAAACAGTTTACGTGCACTGCATTAGGTACCATTCCACCTCTTCGAAGGGCTTTAGTACTTTTTCATCTTGTGTTACCAAACTATTGTCCGGCAATTGTTTCTGTGAAAAAAAAAAAAATTATGTGTTGCCCTCGAAATAAAGAGAAGACGCCTTGGTTTGCGCGAGTGAGTTTAGAAAAAGAACGAAAAACGAAGTTGGTGTGGATTATGAGCAATACCCGCTTACGTAATTCTTAAAACAGCCAACCGCTTGCACGGTTTTTCAAGGCACGCTTGGTTCTTACCGTGCGGTGTTATCGAGAACTTTGCTACGGCGTGGGGCAGTTTGATCGGCCTTTAACGAAACCCACAGGACACTTAAGATTTTAAGCCGATTGCCATGATGTGAAGAAAACAACTAATCGAGCACTGCACCTCACCGTACGATCCTCATAAAAACGTCCGCACCGCACCCTAGTACGATTCAAAAATGAAAAACCACACCGCGGTTCACACCGTCAGCAGCCCGTTGATCATCGTGTATATGTGCATACCGGGCTAGGAAAAGGGGGTTAATAATGTAGGTATCATGAACATTAATACCTGGGAACACTGGTATTTAGTACAAAAACCTTGCTGCAAACTCGCACCGCGTGACCGACTAAAAATACGAATCATGCAAAAAAGAGAGAACTCAATACCTTGGTCGTAACGGACTTCTTGCAGTGTTCTACGACTTTCTTCATCGGGTCGATCAAGCCGCGGCACAAGACGTTCTTCGACTTGTTCACTGCCTGCGACATTCCCGCGCCGTCCGTCGCCACGCGGTTGAGTAGGTGAGGGATGCACCACTCCCACCCGCAAACGGTCCCAACGCCGCCCTTGACGTCAGATCCAGAGTCCGTCACCGCGCCAGCAAGGTTGTTTAACGTCAAACCAAACTGGCCCAAGACTTGCCTGAGCCACTTCAGCACCACCAAACCCGTAACCTTCCTAATCATAGATGGTGGCGGTCTGAAAAGCTTCACAGCGAGAAGATGCGACTTGACCTGCATGTCCGCGTTCAAGTAGAAAATGCGCACACCTGCCGTCAAGAGGAATATGTTGGACGTATTAAATATGTATAGTTATATGGGAATGCACTCCACTCGCGGGACAGTAGCCAACAACCCTGCAAAATGAAAAATTAGCATTGCAATGAACGGAACATTTCCGTAAGTTAAGACTATGGTCTTGAAACAATATGCACATGTCCCCTCAAGGTAAAAGTCAATTTGTAGTGTCGAGTTTGTTTTCGAAACATATAAATGGGTACCTGGCATACGAAGCATACTGGCAGCAGTAATGTAGCACAGCTGTACAGCTTATGTTGTAGGCAAGATATACATGAAACATGAACGACGCCTGTACAGCTCTTGTCAATTCAAACGATTGTTGTACGTACATATCATATGTACGAGGGCTTATCGGGTGTATGTTGCACGTACAGCCGCAGTATCCCGTATACGAACAGTGTTTGAGGTGAGATATATGTATTCAATACTGTGTGTGAATCATACTCAAAGCATCTGTGCGCGGCTTCAATACACGCCTGGGTATTGATGTGTTCTTGCAGGTAAAACGCCACTTCGGTAAACAACAAATGCAGAGGATCTCAAATATACTGTTTTCGTGTTTTTGCAAGCAGCAATGCTATATTACTCTTAATATTCCATTCGCAATCTGACAATGTCCAGCAATTATTTCAGTCATATCATTCACATACACCTATCACAACTCGTATCCCTGAATGAATGGCTTTACCGACTCCTCACCAATCGAAGCTGAAAGGGTGACATGCACTTGTTTCATTTAAGCAAATGCATGTTCTCCTTCCTCGTCATTGATTTTATAGCTTCGGGTTTGAATCTTAGGCCTGCTCCCGACCAATATATATCTTGTTGGTTTTGAATAACTACCGTGTTTGCCATCAGGAAACAAAAGTGCTCATGAGCAAGCATTTGTATCGTTTCAGAGCTCCTGTTTGGTATCTACATTATTTTATGGCCGCGTGAGACGCTACGGACGGTGGAACCAGAGGCCCATGGGTAGGTTATCCTACTAGTGGTCGTCGGCCTCGTCGAACATCTGAGTTAAACTAGTATCAGTAGCGTAAGAAACTGCGATTTTTCAAGTTCGTCATCGCGTATCAAAGGTATGAGAGTCGATGTTGCGTCAATCCGGCACCGGCGACAAGAAGGGTGCCCGTAACCTACGCTCTCCACAAGTCATCACAGAAAGTATGTCCTAAGCATTGAAAGCGGAGACAAGTCGTTCTCCGTTCAGAGTCATGAAAAGATAGAAAATATACCAAAAATAGTATTGCAACTAAAACAAATAAACAGATTGTTTTGCAGTTATCTTATACATATTTCCCAAAGAACCCCCATAAGGTTTTGCTTGGGGTCAGGACGAGCTCGTACATGTCAAACTGAAAGACCATGACACGACATTTTCAGACCTTCGTGATTGCAGAAAACAAAATATCAAAGCTCACCGATATACGTCTCTCCAGACGCGTTGTTTGTCCACAGGTCGACGTTGGCGTGGATGATCGAAATCGTTGCGGCGCGGACCTTTTTCAGCAGTGCTGGTGCGAACTCTTGGCAGGTAGCGGCATAAAGCTCCACGATGATTTTCCTCACCTGCGACGAAGATAAAGCGCGAAGTGGGTGCGCCTCGGGGAGTCAATATTACAGCGTATGTATGTGTTCTTATGGATACGCCACGGCGGGAAACCTTCGAACGGACAAAAATAAATTAGACAAGCATCTTCATGTCCGGACAGCTCCTCCGCACACAGCTAATCCTAGCAGAGCAGGCCAGAACATATTGTTCGGATAGATACTACTACTGCTGTACAGTACGGGATACATATTAGTCGTAAAAAAACAGGAGTGCTGGTCCAGCCTGGAATTCTTAATTGGAAAATGGTGCGTCCTTAACTGCGAAACGGTGCGTTCGACGCTCACGTCAGCGACACGGAAATAAGTGCGATCAATACTGAGTACATTTAGTAAAACGGCTTCCGAATTTTGCATTTTTTTCGTGTAAATCTCCTCCTGGCTTTCTTAAGCGTTCGTTTTCTCGATATGTAGATGTCCTGTACTGCAACCAGTGCAATTGTACTACTGTACCGCAGCGCATGTGCATGGTTTCGAGAGCCGTTCTGGCGAGCCCCGTGCTACTAGCCCTTCTACCTTCTCCCCACACTACAGTAGTTCCAAGCAGTTTGCAATTCTAAAGGGTTAAGTTAAGGAGCACCTGATGAGTTCAACCATTGCCGGAGCGATGTCGGTGGCGTGCACCGTCGCGTCCGGCAGCACCTGGAAGGCGTGCGCGGGTCGGAGAGGGGGGTAGACAGCGACAACAAAAGCACCAAAACAATTAGCTGTGGTTTCACGCCGAAGGGTGTCCTCGCCGTTTCCTTCCCCGTAGCCGCGCTCGGGTTTCGAAAACGCCTGAGTGGCGTTTCCTACAGGGGTGGTATAGCAAGTTAACGGGGTGTCTTCCGTTTGCCGATTATCTCCCCGCAGCAACACTTGGGGTTCGCAAAAGGCGTGAGTGGGGCTTCCTACAAGGTGGTACAGTAAGCCAACGGGGTGTCTTTCGTTTGGAATTTATATTCCCGCAGCAACGTTTGAGGTTTGGTGAAGGAATGCGCGGCGTTTCCTACAGGGAGGAACAATAAACGGAGAGGATGCCCGCCGTTCCTCTCCCCGCAGCAACGCTCGGGTGCCATAAAGGCATGGGCGGCGTTTCCTACCGGATGGTACGGTAAGAACATACTAAGTGGGCTACATGTCTAGTATCGGTTCTCATTCGCAGCAATGGTTGTTCTTCTTACACATAGGACGAGCGGCGTTTTCTGCCGGGTGGTACGGTTTAGCAGGTGCTACAAAAGAGTGCAGCAGGCTCGCTGCAGGCAGATGACCCGTCGGGCAGACAAAATCTTGATGCAAGCAAGTCCAGGCACGAGCGGGGGGTTGATGTCTCGGGGACTCTCCCACTCAGGTGTTCTATCCCGTGGGGCGGAGGCCGGGGGCGGGGGGGGCTACTAGAAGCGGAACAGAAGTAGACGCGCCAAGATGCTGCGGCGGTGGCGCGGACGGAGATCAAAACCAAGTCCGCCACACCCCCATATCAACGTACGCGTCGGCCCTCAAGCCCGATGCGGGCCAGCGGCTGTGCATTCACTGAGGGCCACCGATCGGCCCCTGCCGATATATTCTACCATCCCGCACGTTATTTTTCGGAATGAGCCGCGAACATTATAGCGAAGGTAGCTCCTGCCAGGAACTAGCGCCGGGGGATATCTGTAGCTTTCGTCGATTGTGTGCGTTGGTGGAAGGCGTAATAATAGAAAAAAAATGTTACGTTGAGGGGATTCTCGGTCAGACGACGGCGCAGCATCTCCGGCTTCCCCCAGCTCGAAAGATGCCCCTACATCTTAGGTGGCTTGCTTCGCCCAGCTCGAAAGATGCCCCTACATAGTAGGTGGCTTGCTTCGCCCAGCTCGAACGATGCCACTACATAGTAGGTGACCGTGTAAACTAGACTAGTCGCTTGATCCGAACAGACGAGACATAACACAGGCGGGCACACGGGTCGCGGAGACAAGATAAGAAAGGGGGGGGGGGGACAAAAAGCGCGCCTTCCCCTAACTAACGCCCACGCCGCCTATTTTTCGCACCTTAGCGATAGTGATGGCCGGTTCTCCACCTGCGGAGGCGACGTCCAAAACGGTCACCGACCCCGGCTCCTTCAGCCGCACCTTGGTAGCGGGAGAAAAAAAAAACCGTGACATTTCACGTATGAAAGAGACACACGATACAAATTAAATCCCACGATGGATTCAAAAACAATACCAAGTACGAGTATCCCCCTGCTATCACCAACCATGTTTTGGTTCTGATTACTCGTACTATGTACGTACGTATAACATGTTTCCCCTCAATAATGTGGATTTTTTCGACCGTACCCAGCTTCGACAAAAAACAATAGTTGACTAAGAAAGACCATACTAGTTAACTCTCCATCGCATGAATCTTCTTCACCCCGAAGAGGTCTCTCCCATGATATCGGGGTTGGGGTTCGGGGTTGGGTTTCATTCGTAGGGGGATAGGATTAGGGTTAGGGGTTAGCCTTTTAATTTCAAGTATTTTCAACCATGTTGTCGAAGCTGGCTCAAGGTTTATAATATACAGCTCCTTTCGGCAAAATGGGCCGGCTGTGCTGCGAGCACAGGCAGGCGCAGAGGGGATGCGGACAACTGACAGCGGTAGAGGGTCGAGAAAAACATCAGTGCACGACAACCAGGCCCAGAAATGAGAAGAAGAGCGATGGGAGGGGGGGCGTGGAAGAGGAGGATGCGGCAGAAGGAGAGGGGGGGGTGGGAGATGCACTCATTGAAACGAAGCAAAAGGAGCGCAGCTAGCCAAATACGCAACACTAAACCAGCACGCCGGGGCGACCGTACATGCCATAAGCTTCCGTTAGGCAAGGTTTAGTGCAGTCTGCTTGCACGCCAAGCGCCGCTAAAACAGTGCCACAGTGGAGCGCGACCGAGCGTGGGGTGTTGTCGTGCGAAGCTGTCACCCACTTCCGCGCAACCTAAATTTTATGTGTTATCAAAACATTTCGCCCGCAGGCCGCTCGGCAAAGCCAAACACCGTGTCTTTCACGGGTAAAACAAAGAAAGACCTACGTACAACAAGCCTACCAACACTCCACGGCGCACCCAGCCACCCAACCAACATCGCAACTAAACACCGACAAATCAAACAGCCACACAAATCAACCAGCCAACAAACAAACAAACAAACAAACAAATTCACAAACCAACCAATAAACCAAACCACCAACAAATAAACAAACAAACAAACCAAACAACCAAACAATAGACCAACCAACCAAACCAGTCAACCAAAGGACCAACCAATCAGCAAACAAACAATTAAACAAACAAACAAACAAACCAATCAACCAAGCAATGACCCAACAAACCAACCAACCAATGATCCAACTAACCAACCAAACAACCAAACAACCAAACAAACAACCAACCAACAAACCAACCAACCAATCTACCAAAACAATCACCCAACAAACCAACCAACCAACCAATGATCCAGCCAACCAGCCAGCCAACCAACCAACGATCCAAAAAAACAGCCAGCCAATTCACCAACAAGCAAAGCAACCAACTAAGCAACCAACTAACCAACAATCCATCCAGCAAACCACCCAACGTTCTCGCGAAACATCCCGTCAGCTCCAAACTTCGACCCGTCCCGCTTGGGTTCTCTCAGAGCAACCATCGTCAGAGCGCCGGGTTGCTCCCCCGGCCAAGGAACGCCGGCCACTCGCCGCGCCTCGCCATCAAACACGCTACACAAGGGACCGTGGTTTTGACCCCTTGACCGACCGCCCATACACTAAAATCAGCACAGTAGGATACTAGGAGACTGCGGTTTGACCGCTTGACGGACCGATCCATACACTAAAACCAGTTTAAGAAGATGCTAGGAGACCGCAGGGTTTGACCCCTTGACTGACCGCCCCCATGCACTAAACCCAGTATATTAAGATGCTAAGAGACCGCATGGTTTGACCCCTTGACTGATCGCCCCACACACTAAAACCAGTATATTAAGGTGCTAGGAGAATGCGGTTTGACCGCTTGACTGACCGCCCCACACACTAAAACCAGTATAATAGGATGCTAGGAGACCGCGGTTTGGCCGCTGGACTGACCGCCTTGTGACACTAAAACAAGTACAAAGATAAGGAAGCCCGCGCTGGGAAGTCGCGCTGGTTAAAAATAAAAGGACACTAGTATTTGACCTCAACTTTTAAAAGTAAAAGGCTCGAAAAAAAGCGGGGAGATTGTTTTGGTCGGACGGCGCTGATCGCACCCGGCTTCAGCTTCCTTTCTATAGGATTGTCGGCTTCCACCCAGACCAAAAACGGGCCCCGAATACTTTAGGCGGCGGTCATGTAAAACCTGACACTCGCTTCGGTCATAACAACGCGAAAAGAGGCCTCGACGCGCCAAAAACAAATTACCGGACGTATCCTCTAATAGTACAAGTAACTGTCGGTACGATCTCCTGCAACAGGAAATGTTTGTGACTGTCAGACACTTCAGGAAACTCGAAGGGGGTTCCAATTGTTTCTTGGCCCCGTCAATATTATAAAATCTCAAACTCACTCGCTCGAAAAAAATGCTATTTTGTAGCAGATATTGCTCACTCACCATGCCTTCCGCTCTGTGGAGCTCGCACACGGTGGCCCCTTCTTTGGCCTCGCCGTGGGTAGCCCTCGCCCGGCACAGATTTTCCCCCGCGGTCGCGGCCGCCTCGCAGCGCTGCCCGCCGACGGGGGTTAAGGTGTACCAAGTAAGGTCTAACGTAACGTGTAAGCTGTAAAGTTCTAAAGTGTCGAGGTGTGAAGTTTTTTTTAGGTGTGCGGTGTAAGTTCTAAAGCGTAAAACCTAAAGTGTAAGGCGTAAGGTCTTAAAGTGTACCAGGGTACCAGGTAACGTTTAAGGTGCAAGGTGTATAGTTTAAAGTTATGGTTAAGGTTAACCCTTTTACTGCTGCACCCTTACGAAAACCTGTGTCCGACTCTAATTCCAAGTCATTTGTGCTCAAAACGGGAGTGCGGTGTTAAAAGTCTCAAGCTCAAGGCTAAGGCTAAGGCTAAGGCTAAGGCTAAGGTTGATGCTTAGGTCAATGCTAGGGTTAATCAAGGTTAAGGTTAGGTTAAATAAGGTTACGGTTTAAGGTATATATTCCTTTTTTTCTACCGCACTGTGCAGACGCATACATACTACTTTAATTCCAAGCAATCAGTGCCCAAAACGGGAGTGCAGTCCTAAAGGGGTTACGGGAAGGTTAAGGTTCAGGCTAAGGCCAAGACGCGTGCTACGAAAGAGGTAGCACATTTTGGCGCTTCTGAGTGACGGGGATCCTTAACCCAAACAAACGTCGGGGTGTCATTCTTGTTTTTGTATTATGAGCTTTTTATATACCTAGGACATGGCTTTGTTAATCGGGCTGCATTTTTGTTTTTCTCAAAATCAGTGTTGTGGGTGAAGTACAAAGCTCCTACAGTGAGGAGCCCGAGAAAACAAGTGGTGCACCTCTATCGTAGCATGTATCCCGACGCAGAGGTTGAGGCCAATGCTAAGGTTAAGGCTAAGGCTAAAAGGTAATATTGATGTTGATATTTAAGACTTGGGCTATTAATATTGAAGCTGACATTTCAGGTTTCGGCTATGAATATTGAAGTTGACATTTGAGGTTCTGGCTAAGGCTATAAGGCGGACATTGGGGTTTGATGGTAGTTCCAAGGTTTTGAGTTAAGGCTTAATGTTGAGGTTAAGGCCAAGGTTGGGGTTAAGGGTTGAGGTTAGCGGTTATAGCTGAGGTTATCACTAAGGTTATTGTTTAGGTGAGGTGAATACAAGGTTGATATCAGGTTAGACAAGGCTCAGGCTAATAATAGCATTCACGTTAATGCCTAGGTTAAGGTCAAGGCCACGCAGGACCTTATCCCCCCCCATCCCCGGGTTTCCGTCTCCCTCTAGTATCTACTACTTCGAAGTAGATGTTTAATCGGAATAGAAAATCCGGCCGATGTGTTTTTATCATGCTGTGTTTGAAGCTTCGGTTGATTCCTGCTTTAACAGAGAGCGGGCGTTGGATACAAATATTGTCTCATCTACAGCAGCTTGTGATTTTCAACGGAGGTCTACACCTCGACTTTGGGGTGCTGCGGTGGTCGAAAGAGGACGGAATTCGGAAGACATTAAATGAGACAAAAAAAAACAACCCCCAACTGGCGTTTGCAGTTCACTTGCGGACAGCTACATCTCCACACAAACATCCACAGCCCGTGAAATCGGGTCACGCTCAGTATAGGGTGCGTGCAGGCGTCGGGTACATCGGGCAGCAGTCGTAGGCAGCCAGAAACGGCGCACGAGGTGACTTGGTGAAGTCAAATTTATCACAGTCAGCAAGAAAAAAAAGCCAAGAAAAACTTGCAAATTCGACGATTTAGTATGTTGCTCGTTTGTTTTATACGTAGTACCATGGGTACAACACGTACGAAAAAACGGCTTTCACCAAACGTTAGCTGGGATTTTAACGGATCTTTTAAAGTGTTAACATCGCGTAGCCGAAAAAAGTGCGGACGGAGAACTTGCGTTCCCGTTTGAGGTAGTCAAGTATTGGGCTAAATAAAACACACCGAGCGAAAAAGGGCAAAAAAAAACTTGCATCCGTTTTCTACACCCAAAAATAGGGGATCTTGCTTGTAAATAAAGCTTTTGTCTTTACTTCCAAGTCATTTGTATGTTTTGGCGAAACGCCTTCTCGCGCGTACTTGACAACATGTTCCTTAGGGTTCTGGCCTGGCCTTAAGGTCAAGGTTAACTCTTCTACTACCCGAAAAAGTATCCCACACTATTTCCAAGTAATTTCGTCCCCAAAAGCCGTTTCCGGCTCTAAAGGGGGGCCAAGGCTGAGAGATAAGTACACCCTTTTTGGGCCCCGAAACAGCGACCCAAACAATTATATCGTAGCGTTGGTGTTAATGCCCGTGTACGAGCAGCGTGAGCGCCCAGCAGCACGGGGAGGACCATGTCGCGCCCGGGACGTACGTAAGACCCCTGGAACATTAACTCGGACACGTTTTTTGTATCGTTCATCCACCAATCACGTAGTGGGGGTTGCGGTAAACGTCAATTTTTAGCGCCTATTTTCACCTCTGAAGTCCCAAGAGGGTTAAGGTCAAGGTCGTGGTGAACCTTAACCCCTTTAGAGCCGGAAACGGTTTTGGGGGGGGGAAACTACTTGGAAATGCTCGCAGTGTGGGATACTTTTTAGGGGTGGTAAAAGGGGTTAGACCTTAACCGAGTAGTTACTTGGCAAGTGTGCGGAGTAATTTCCCACTTTTTTGCCGTCATCTGTTTTGTTAGGCTCTAGGCGGCGGGGATCATATAGATCACAGCAGAACCGGTCCCTCTCTAAGTGCCGGATGCGTACATAGTGCTGATTGCCCGCTACGTATAGTGCGGCTGTTTCCGGCTCGTAGCAACACACCACCGGCGCTATAGATGGACCACCACTGCTGTAATAGAAAAGGATGGAACAGATATCCTGTCGCAAAACAATTATGCCCTTATCCACCAGGAGATGTCGCTGATATGCTAAGGACCCCAGTAGCGATCAAGAGCCACAGGTCACCCCGGACGGGACCGAAGGCCCACACACCACCGCCATTGGTGACCCTGCTGGGGGGGGGGGG
>JAYJME010003957.1:0-11469 GCA_036873775.1 Costaria costata | reverse complement strand
CACCCAAAAGCAGTTTTGACTAAATTGGAAGGGCAGGCCGATGATAAACCCCATGGACCAAGCATTAGAAAACATCATATTGCTAAACAAGAATGACGTTCCGGCGATGTTGGGTTAAGGAGCCCCGTTAGTCAGAAACAAAAATGCCAAAAAGTGCAACCTCTATCGTAGCACGCGCCGTAGCGTTGACAATGCTTGTCGCAACCAATGCTTACGCGTGGTGCAGCAATCTCTCATGTTTGGACCAATTTTGTCCGTTGCACCATAGCGATGACTCCCTTATGTCTCTAATCTATTTTTAATCCCCTGACCCCCTTCTGATTTGTTTTGGTCCGCGTTCGTATTTTTTGTCACCGTTTTACATGGTATGGGACCAAAATTTACAAACGGTTAAATCGTCGTCGTCCGAATGCTGGATGGACAGCTCGGTTTGTGCCTACGGTTTCACGGCCTGTCGCTGTCTACCTACCCTGAGGGTTTCGACAGAAAGTGTCGTACCTCTGACCCAGACGAGATCGGGGATCGCCTAGCTCAGCACTGCCAGGTGATGCTTACGAAGTCGTCTATAGTAGCCGGGGGTGCTACACCTCAGAACCCATGCTACGATGGTTGAGGTGCACCATTAGGTTTCTGAGGCTTTGTTCACTGTAGGAGCTCCATATCACGCCCGAAACCTGTTTTTGAGTAAACTGGAAGGGCAGCCCGATGAACAAACCAGGCATTTAAATTCTCCTATTCCTACACAAGAGTGGCATTCCGACGATTTTGGGTTAAGGAGCCCCGTCATTCAGACACAAAAAACCCAAAACGTGCAACCTCTATCGTAGCTCGCGTCTAGGTCCGATGGGATTGACGGGGGTCGTGCCTTTGAGGTCCTGGTAGCCATCATGCCGCAGTTGATTTGCTGGTACTGGAGCTGGTGTCGCTTGTGCACGCGACCGTGACCAGTTTTGATTGTTGTGTGACGTTCGCACATATTCAACCAGCATTGGAAAGCGATTGCGAAACGTTTATCTCCGTGGATTGCTCCGCAGCAAGTGCTCATTTGCCAGATTTTGTGTCTTGGTGGGGACTAGAAAGCGTGAACCCTAACCGGACAAAACACTCAGATCGGGTGTGCCTTCATCGAATCGTTCATCTTGGCCATACGTTGGTTAGCTAATGACGCCTCATTTTCTAACGATGGGCGCCATAGTTTGCGGAAGATATATACGTCTGCAGCAACCTGATGGAGGCGTCGTGACCAAAGAACGGCAATACCTTCGTCGAAAATATACGTTCTTCCCCAGCGAGCTGGAATGAACCATTTTAAAATGGGGGTTGCTTGCGGCTGTTCGGAGTACAGTGTTGGAAGCACTCGTTCGAAAACGACCACCAAGGATAGGAACAAGAACGAGTTTTGTAGAGAGTGGGGCATTTAGTCGTGTAGTCACATTTTCCCCCAAGGGGAAATCCGGCTGACCTCGCCTTCCGGTCCCAGCCCCCTCTTTTTGGCGACCTAACGCGCAACACATGCGGGTTCGTCGGATGGTTGGGTAAGAGTTTTCAACAATGCGTGCTACGATAGAGGTGTTGTTCCATGTTTTGGCTTTTTTTGTTTCTGAAAAACGGGACTCTTTAACCCCAAGTCGTCGGAATGTCATCATTGTCTATCAATATCATTGTTCTAAACGCCTAGTTAATGGGTTTGCCCATCGGGCTGCCCTACCAGTTTACCCAAAAAAACGATTTGGGGGCGTGATATGGAGCTCCTAAAGTGAAGAGCCTCAGAAAAATATTGGTGCACCTCCATCGTAGCATGGGTCTAAACTGTAGTGAAGACTACCATGCCTCCAGCGAGTCGTGTATGGCCTGGCATTCAGTTGTACTCGCCCTTTCCCAAGGTAGAAATCAGGCTGGCTTCGCATTCCGGCCCCATGTGCAGTTTCGAGCAACCCACCACGCAACACGTGCGGGTCTAGTGGGACGTCGTAGGGGAGATTGTGTAACTGTGGAAGCATCGACATACCCCCAGCGCGCCGGGTATGGCCTTGCACTGCACGTCCGGCACATCTCCTGCCCTAACACAATGTTCTGTTTCATGTAGCCAATGCCGTGTTTCGTCTGTCATTTCCCGGGTGTCAGACGAGGCTTACGACAGGGGTAGTGTGACACGCGTCGACAATGTTGTGCCTGGCCTACTGGGCTCCTGAACGAGGGAGATACCCGCGCTAACGTGAAGAATTGTTAAACGGTACTTTATGTGGTGTAAAATATACATTACGTAGGCTATAGGATTGTTCGCTGGGTTTTCGGTTCATGGGTTTCTTCAAGCCGGTCCTGGGACAAGGTGTGGCGCTCCTCATGTGAGAAGCCTCGGAAGCACCCAGGTGCACCCCAGCACTCACGTTTTTATATTAATGTTTGTGTTTCTGACCTCCGGGAGTGTGGTGTACCTGTGCTCTTCTCTTCTGGTCACATGATCCCGCGTCTGCACTAATTTGATCGGATATTTCCGCTCGCTCTGGAATCCCTGGCCTACCAGGTCCTCGGAATACACCTTGGCCTTCGTCACCACCGGGGCGGTGGCGGCGTGTTCGCCCCCGAAGACTTCAGGGACGCGGCGGCTGCCGTGCACCGGGAGGATGAAACGTGGACCTCGTCGGGCGACCGCTACATGGTGCAAAAATGCTCGAAGGCGTGGGAAGCAATTTCGTTGTGGAAATGACGTCGACGCTTCCTTCGGTAACCCTTGTGTAACCGTTGAACAACCGAACCCATATGGTTTGGGGGTCGTGCTTGGATTTTGGACGAATGCTGCGGTAGGGGTGTTATTCCATGCTTTGTTTAAAGGCTCTTCAGTCCAGCAACTCTCTACGTCCCCAAAGGCCTGAGACGAGTGCTACGATAGAGGTAGCACTTTTTGGCATTTTTTGTTGTTTCTGAAAGACGGAGCTCCTTAACCCGAAATCGACAGGGTGTCGCTCTTGTTTACCAACTTGAATGTTTTGTATACCTAGCTCGTGGGTTTCGGAATCGGATGGCACTTTTCGCTGACTCAACACCAGTACGTTGCTGGCTGAATTACAGAGCTCCTAGAGTGAGAAGCCTCATAAGAAACCCGGTTCACCTCTATCGTAGCACGCCTCCTGGCGTGGGGTTTAACTGAACAGGGAAGCCAATGAACAGTCTCATGAATTACAGTAGGTATACGACGTACAGGTAGCATACTGTAATATATATAAATATTGGAGAATTCATCAGTTAAGGAGGCCCGTTAGCCAGACGCATAATCACCGGAAAGTGCTACCCCGAGCGTTGCAGGCCTCCAAGAGTGGAAACACGTTCCAGCAGTGGAATGGGTAAGTAAAGTATATCGTCCAGCTTGAAGGGTTCATATTGTTCTCCGGATGTCGGGATGGTGTTCGGTTGTGTAACGAACTGCGCGAGATGGCCGATATATACCGGATGACAAGAGGGTGGCAAACAGGCTTGTGCAAGCCGTCGGAACGATATATGTCTGTGGGACAAGTTTCATCGTATCACACAGGAAGAAAACACATGGTATGTGTCCGTTTCTTTGACAGGCGATGTGTCGGGCTGGAACGGGTTCATCCACGGTCGCGCATGCAGATAGGAAACAAAGGGTACGACTAGACATAGAATGTTAGGAAACACATCGCCGACTGGATTAGTCGGCACGTGCGCCGGGATGCATAAGCAATCCTCCCAGCAGAAACATGGGCCCGCACACGCATGATTCGACAGAGGTCCTTGTATCTGGGGTTCCTCAATGACGGGGCTCTCTATGCCGAACGGGCGATCCGATAAACAATCCCATGACTTAGGTATACTAAACAACATGATGGATAATTTTAAAAACGAGATTGGGCACGCAACGTATATACAAGCATCCCTTACCGTCGCATGCTTCTGGCCTACTCGACGCCGGTTCGCCCCAGCGCGTCAGCCAAGCCATGCGAAGGAATTTTACGGTGATAGTCGTGGCCGTAGATCGAGAAGTTCGGCCTCCTTCGCGGTAGGCCCCGGCCATGCTCGATCTGTGGAGCTCAGCCACGCGAAATCAGATAGGTCCCCAGCGTGACTGCTGTATACGGCCAAGTCACCTTGGGTCGTGCTGGTAGAATGTCGGCATGCTCGTTGCATTGTATGAAGCAACAAATATCATGTACATTTGTTCACCTTGTAACCTGTAATAGCACCGACGGTGGTTTGGGCCTGGGACCGGGAGACCCATGTTAAGATAAAGGCTGCGCTTTTTGGCATTTTTTGTTTCTGAATGACGGTGCTCCTTAACCCCAAATCGTCCGAATATCAATCTTATTCAGCAGTAGGGTTATTTTAAGGCCTAGTCCATGGGTTTGCTCGTCGGGCTGCCCTTCCAGTTTACTCAAACACTTTTTTCGGGTGTGGTTTGGAGCTCCTAAAGTGAAGAGCCACAGAAAAAACATCATGGAACAACGCCTCTATCGTAGCATGGGTCGGGAGTGATGTTCGCGCTTGATCGTTTGTGGACGCGTGCTACGATAGAGGTAGCACGTTTCGGCATTTTTTTGTTTCTGAACGACGGAGCTCCTTAACCCAAAATCGTCAGGGTGTCATTATTTACTGAAACATTATTGTTCTGGGTGCCTAGGTCAAGGGTTTTAAAATCCGGCTGCATTTTCGATTTGCTCAAAACCAGTATGTGGGTGAAGTACAGAGCCCCTTAAGCGAGGAGCCTCAGAAAAACAATGGTGAGCCTCTATCGTAGCACGCCTCCATGCTGAGGTTGACCTGCACAGGACAGCTGGACAGAGCTCTCGAAATGCGCCAACAGGGGTTATTGAGCAGCGCTCTTCCCCCAGCCTCATCACGGTAGCGCCTTCTGCCGCGGCCAAAGCTAGAAAGTCCTCTTGACAAAGAAAATGAGACCCTTTACACTATTTCATCGACAGTCTCAAGGCTCCTACACCACTTGTTGTTGTTGTTCTCACATTAACTCATCGCCAAAATCAAGTCCGTGGTCACAGCACAGGTGCTAACGGCTAGCTCATAAGGCTGCTACGGTCGGCCCGTCCAACACGCCTACCACAACTGCTTCGCACCAAATGATCAGCGGTTACAACAGGCATAGAGCAGCGACCGCCTCGGTCCGCACGGCGCATCAGGCAGACTGCAACGGCCAATCTTCCCACCCCGTTCACTGTAAAGGGGAGCGCCGCGGGGTTGCTGGTGGAACGATACATAGACCTACAAAATGTCAAATTGCAATGAAAGTTGCAGTGGACAAACTGCATACAGGCCGGTGCTAGGGTATGACTAGGACCTGTGCATCGATAGAGGTTGTAGTTTGTGGCATTTTTGTTTCTGGATGACGGGGCTCCTTAACCCAAAATAGTCGGAAAATATCGTTCTTGTTCAGCAATATGATTTTTTTTACTGCCTAGTCCATGAGTTTCCTCACCGGGCTGCCCCTCCAGTTTACTCAAGCACAGGTTTCGGGTGTGATATGGAACTCCTAGAGTGAAGAGCCTCAGAAAACACAATGGTGCGCCTCCATCATAGCATGGGTCCTAGCGCCTACATAATTTCGCATGCTACGGTAGCGGTGCAACTAACACTTTCTGAAGCTCCTTGCTTGAGGTGCTCTCTGCCTTGCCCAAGACCCGACTTGTGATGGAAGATAAAGGGGAAACCCGATTCCGCCATGTCACCTATGGGTGCACAGCGAAACACATTGCTACTGTTACTAACAAAGTATGTTGTGTACAAGAGTAGTAGTTCCTCGTTTAAGGAGCGCCATGATTCAGAAGAACGCCTCTGGCAAAACAAGCTACCGCCGCTATCGTACCACGCGTCAGTATGACGAGCCTCTTCCTTCCAGCAGCCAGTGTTTCGACACCTGGGCTATGTCTGAAACACAATTAACGTTTTTTAACAATCCTCAGACTACTTCGTATATGGTTAAGGGTTTCATCTTTAAAAACAAAATCGGTTCAATAGCCAACCCTAACATCATTTCTCTACGGCAAGGAACGTACATTGGGCATGCACCCAGTGTTATCGAGGGTTTGTTTGGTTCTTCCAACGTTTCGGCATCTACTCTGGAAGTTTACGCCCGATATTCCGGCCTTGGCCAGCTACATCTGTACGTACGTACGGGTCCTCCCTCTGCACCATCCACACAGTCTGCGTTCTCGTCTGGCCATCTCCTTGTCTGCAGCCTCTTTTGGTATGTAAGTTGCATTTATTTGTCTCTCTAATCCCGGCTAGGGAGAGGAGTCCGCCCTGAACGGATCGATCACCTTCTCTTCTTATCTGGTTTTCTCATCGGAAGTCTTCGGACGCCCCATGGAGATTTGCGGCACTCAACTCAATGTGTCATGTGTGGGGTCCCTCCCAAGAGGTATACATATATCGCGGGAAACGGCAAATCCCATGAGACATGACACGAGATATCCCAGGGGCCTTCCCACGGGATCCCTTGATAAATCCCATCGGGCCATACGTATCTCCCCACAGGAACCTTCGCACGGATGAGAGATTTCGAACACATTCCGTGGATCCCATGGGCACTTCCACATATTATTGTAAAAGAAAAAAACGTCAGCTGTGAGATCGAGGATTTCGTCGGAACTCAACTTTGCAAGCTGCGTGGGATGCTTCGACCGCGGGTACTACGTGTTTCGTGTAACCTAATGGGGAATTATAATAGGACATTCCATGTGGAATTGCCCTTGGATGTTTTGGATCTCATGGGGCAGTCCCATGCGAACAGCGATACGTCCCGTGGCAAACATGGGATTTCCCATGGGACAACCTTACATATAAGATCAAACAACCTGATCGCCCCCTTGATCATGGGACGTTCGTCATCTCAAGGAAGTCGTTGCTGCAGCCTCCCCGAAAATCCCAACACAACCACGCCGTAGGAATAATGTATTCCGCACATCGAACAGATGATCTATTCCCACTTGATGATCTAGATCATGAACTAGATATTTCAGGGCGGACGATTGTACTTCCTGATCTGTATGATCTAGCTCATGTTGCCGGGCGGGAACCGTATAATCTGCATGATCTAGGACAGGTGTTCCGGGTTTGATCTGTATCATAGAGGTCCTGCACAAATGTAGCTGCAGGTTAGGATCTAGGTGATCTAGATCATTGTGATCTAGATCAATGATCTAGATCTAGATCACAATCTGTCCGACGTGTGTAATGTTCACTGTGGA
This sequence comes from Costaria costata, assembly GCA_036873775.1. Classification (NCBI taxonomy): domain Eukaryota; class Phaeophyceae; order Laminariales; family Agaraceae; genus Costaria; species Costaria costata. Next base: position 4,252 of record JAYJME010003957.1, on the reverse strand, counting down.
CAGACGGCCATGTACGTGTCCGAAATGGTACGTTAAAATAATTTTGATCTACTGGTTAGCTGACCATCCATACAGGGGTGGGCGCACAAGTTGGGGTGACACAGATGGGACCTATTAATCCTGTGCTGACTGTAGGCAAAGCACGTACCAAGTACCATCTTGTTCGACAAAATGGTAACTTGTTTGATACCTCTCTGCGTGAGCGTTATATCCGACACGCATTCTCCTCGAAATCCTATACGATTCGTACTGTAACTGGGTACTTATATATGTATCTGGCACTAGGGAATAAGCGGCACTCCCGCCCCGACGGGGGTAGAGCCACGGTGAAGCAAGAAGTCTGGATTCTAAAAACACCAATATTTACTGAGATTTTATCAACTATAAAAAATGCGAATTCCTGAGAAATGTCTTGATTCGTGAAGAAAATGTCACGTTTTGTTGTCACAATGGTAGACATTTTTTCGTGTTGGTTAGGAACCAACTTAAAGAAATGAAAATGAGACGAAAATCAAATAACACCTGACAGATAATGGTACCAGGTATGTGCTAGATTTATTGAAGCCGGTTAAAAAAAAGAAAGTTAACAAGAATAAAAGTAGTAGAGTGTTTAATAATTCGGTTTAGGAGAATAGATTTGTCACGAAACAAAAACAATACCGGTATGTTGCAGTAGGAAATGATTTTGGCAGTACAGTACGCGACAGATGTTAAGAATCTCTTATTTTTGACCAGACTGGGATTCTTATGTCAGACTGGGAGTGCCGCACACTAATTTCAGTACAAAGACGTCAAACTCTTATTTTTCCCCCGAAATTTCAGCCTCAAATTCTTACTGATCAGATTCTTAACATCTGTCGCGTACTGTAGTATAGCACCACACTACAGTAGCAGCGACAAAACAACTTAAATAGGCTTGTCAAGGAGCAGTCTTAAAACGGGCCGGCCACTGTGTATCATATAGAAGAAGTGTAGTGCGAACAACAAGCGCGAAAGTCTCATGTTAGAGTATAACTCGTAACTTCCGTAGATCTCAATTACTACCGCAGCAACTCTGTGCTGTAGGATTTCTGCTGCATATGTCTACGTGTTTACGTACACCCTTGTGGTATGATGCAACATCTTACGCAGCCTGTGGTATGAAGCAGCATCCCTACGGGCTCATGTACAGCAGAACGCGTGCTGCATGATGCAGCATCCTACGTACGTATAGCACAAACCGTCCACGTGTATCACCAACAAGAACCAAAGTCGGAAAAGTGGAAGAGTCTATTAAAATTGCAAGGTAACAACTTGCAGATGCCCTAGATACTCCCGGTAAGGTACTACGGCAGCAACTTCTGTGCTGCTGAAGCATTTCTGCTGTATATGTTGACATACTGGTATTATGCAACATCTTACGTGCGCTGTTGTATGATGCAGCATCCTACGTGCGTATGTAAAGCAGCCAGCGTGCTATTTGATGCAACATCCGACGTATAGCAACAACTGTCTACAGCACCGATGAGAACCAATGTTGGTACACGTGTGTACAGCAACAAGCCCAACTGCTGAACGTATCGATATCACACTCAGCGCCCGTATCATCACAGCATACTGCTGCAACAAGATATAGGCGATATGATGAACCATCAGGTTTGAGTTTCAAACATATTGCGGAGGGATCCTGTGCCCCTTCCGTACCAATATGGGCAACATCTTAGATTTAACGTCACTTGCGGAATTAAGGGTGGTATCACACATACACAAAGATGGGGACTGACGGTCAGCCGTCAGTGCGGTCAGATGCTGACGGCGGTACGGTCAGCTTTATTTGCTGTCAATTTGCCGTCAGATGACCGCATCCCCTGTCCCCTACTAAATAGAAATCGTTCATATATCTGTGAAAACTCCACGGAGTCGTAATAGTGCTTTACAAGTGTAGATGTGTAGATGGATAATGTCAGCCGTCGCATACAAAAGCAGGTCGTGTCATATTGTGTGGGGAGTTTGCAGCTCGAACGATTCCACACATTGGACTGCTGTACGAACGAGTACTTTTTTTAGTAAGACAAAACTCGACATAGTGTCTTACGTCTCACGTCCTTGCGTCATATTTCACGTCCGATCAGTCATAGCAAACAGCTATTTGAGTTCGGGAAGTGTACAAAGGTTGGGCGTAGGCGTGTATAATTTTATGAATGATACATAGGGATATGTAGTCTTTTTGGAGGGGAACATATTTAGATACCTGTGAGGCTGAGGGGATGTGGGCGGGCGGGGGGTCGTTGATTACTGTTCATCAACATATATATGATGTATAGCGTGTATTTTGCTTTCTTCATGAAATATACATAAGGGTATGCAGTCCTTTTTTAGAGGAGCAGAGTTAGATGCTGGTGGAGCTGAAGGGGTTGTGCATACCTGGCATATTGTAAGGGTTTCGTCGAATGTACTCTCTTTTGCAATATGTAATATTACGGTCTTACTGTTCCATGGGGTGTACGTCGACTTACTACACACGATCCTGTTACACTATACTTCTATTATGCGGTTTTAAGATGTTCAATGAGTGAAACAACCAACCTGTTTTAGATAGGTACCACGAAATAACCTTAGAGACCGCGCTAATTTCAAGGGGTATCTTAAAGTCATACCCAGGCAGGTCAAAGACTCCGAGGAGCTGAAGTGATCAACTGGACACCACTAAGGTAAGCCAGTCTCTAACCGCGCAAATATTGGGTCACGCACGCTACCACGTGGGGCCGTCTCCGAGCGCTAGTAATAATATATAATAAGTAAGAGACGTCCGATGTGAGATCGATAATTTTGTCCAAACTAAACTTTTCAACCTGCGTGGGATACCTTGATTGCCCGTAGAAGGGGTTTTAAGGAACCTACTGGGGGACGTATAGTACTTATGGAGGGGACAACAAATCAAACAGCCATGGAACTCGGGAAGTGTACAAAGATTGGGCGTGGGCATGTATGGTTTCATGAATGATAGATAGGGATATATAGTCTATTTGGAGGGAAACATATATGTCAGATATCTGTGGGACTGAGGGGGTGTGAGCCGGGAGGTTGCTTACTGTCCATCAGCATATATTATATTATAAAAGAAGAAAACATCAGGTGTGAGATCGAGGATTTCTATATGAAGCATGTTTTTTGCTTTCTTCGGGGTGTGACCGGGGGGGTTGTTTACTGCCCATCCACGTAAACCATATATAGCACGTCCCTTGCTTGCTTCCTCATGACGGATATGTAAGGGTAGGGGTGGTGCATACCTGGAATATTGTAAGGGTTTCGTCGAGTCTACTATTTTGCAATACGTAGTATTACTTTCTTACTGTTCCATTGGGCCTAAGTCGTCTTGCTACGCACCATTACGTTAGTTTATACTTCTCTAAGTGGTTATAGTTTTATGATGTTCAACGATTTCAATAACTCAAACGCTTGAAAGGTAGGTGCCATTAAATAACCTTAGTGACTCCGATAGTTTCAGGGGGTATAGCAAGGTATTACCCATCAGGCAGGTCAATGACTCCGAGGAGCTGACGTTATCAGCTGGACACCACTAATCTAAGCCACAGTCTAACCGCCCACATTGTGCGTCACTCAGCACAGTACGTGGGGCTGTCTATTTGCGCTTGTCATATACTAAAATATCAAAACGTCGGCCTGGAGATCGAGGACTTCGTCGACTCTTAACCCTGCAAGATGCGTGGGATACTTCGATCGCACGTGCTTGGGTTTTGCATAACCTAATATCGGGGATGTATAGTCCTTTTTGAGGGGGAGAAAATCGAGGCGCCATGGAATTCGGGAAGTGTGCAAAAATTGGGCGTGGGCAAATATGATTTCGTGAAAGATACCTACAAGGTTGTATTTGGTAATTTGAGGGGAACAGAGTCAGATACCTGTGGGGCTGAGGGCGTGTAGATCGTATACTTCGTGGTAATAGTAATGAAGATTATGGGGGGGGGTTATCTACTCTCAACATATACTTTACCCCCGGGTATGTCCCATGTCTTTTGTTTTCACGTTACAATTTATTAACTCCAATACTATTTTCTACGCTAGTTTTGTTTTTTTATCCTCTTTAGTTTTATAGGGGGTTTCAGAGTTTGTTTAGCATAGCAAGCAGCAGGACGAAATCAAGTACAGTACGCGACAGATGTTAAGAATCTGACCCTTAAGAATTTGAGGCTGAAATTTGGGGGGAAAAATAAGAATTTGACCTCTTTGTACTGAAATTAGTGTGGGGCAC
>JAYJME010003956.1:0-11469 GCA_036873775.1 Costaria costata | reverse complement strand
ACCCCCATAATGTTCCGTAAACTAAAAATGAAGCAAAAACCCTTGGGTGAACTCTACCGAAGGTTTGGGGTACTTGTACGTAGGTAGGAAACCGTATTCCCAGGTGCAGTAATTCCGCCGTATACCTACCAAATCAGCATGCAACACACCGCTCTGCTGTGTTTCCGTAGTACCTCGTTGTGCTGCTGTGGCCTACTTGCTACAGACGACTGTGATACCCGATCAGCGACTCGATATAGGCTACTGGCTACTGCTGGGTAGCATGGTAGTTATCCTTAAGAGAATACAGTATACACTTTGCAGAAAGCCTAACATGACATGTACGTATTACGTTGTTTCTGCGCTGGTTTTCTCTGAATTGCTCCCTTAGCCTGAAAAGGTGATTGTTACTCTGGTATTCTGTGTGACATAGACTGGTAAAACCTTGGTGTACTCTAGCACTCCAACACCAATATTGCACATGACACTATCCAGAGTACTTTGAAGACAATGGCTACCAGGTACTGTTTTTTAGCAGTCTCACCGCTTTTCCCGATGTAGCGGGTGATTCTTCCCAGTAAAGGTGTCACCGGTTCTTATATCGGATTAGCAGGAGTTTCCTGAATAGCGGTCTCATAACCTCTTGACACTTTGGACCACAATATCGAGGCCCGGACTCTGTTCATGTACGTGTGTCCCCGTTACCCGCCCGCACAGTAGCACAGAGAGGAAGGGAAGGAGTAGTAGACCGTCAAGAGTCAAAATACGCGATCTCCTTTTTTGATGCTAGGAGTGCAGCAGTGCAAGTATGTTCAAATATGGGACAGCGGCGCACGTCAGCCATGTTTTACATATTTTGGTTGTTGGTCGAAAAGGAGCTCCAGCGCAACCGAAGTCTACACACTTGGCACTTTGGATACATACCTGGCACAAGTGCTTCGCATATATACCGGGGATACGGCTCCTTTATCCCAGTAGAAATTGTTTCGACAACCTACTGAGTGTTGACGTAGTTTATTGAAAGTTTGTCAACAGGCTGATTTCCCAAAGCAACCCATTCAGGCAACACGTACCCTTGTTCCCAGCGACCAATGAATTATCGCTGATATCGTGGCCTACTACAGTTGTAGATGCATGTATATCGTTGCACCCCCGTCGTCGACTAGAACTGTAATTATAACCAAAAACGTAAATAATGACGAGAACTGAATGTCACTTACTTTCAGTTTTTTTATGCCGTTTTCAATGTAAGAAAGAGACAAGACGCGTATTTATTGTCACATGCAAACTAAATAGATGCACTGCCAAACGAAGACGCTCCGCGTACCAATCATGCTATATACGACGAAGTACATGATTCTAATTGTGAATGCGTCTCGTAGAATAGCGCCGGGCAAGAACGAAAACCTCTTCTGTTAAAATCAAACCATACATGAAGTAGACTCGGTGTAAACTAACCGGGCAAGTAACACCGACCTACAGGAACAAGGGACTTGTTTTGTGGATTATGTCGATGGCTATACAAGTACACAGTAGTGAAACAACCAAGGCAACAATTCATACGCTGGTTGTGTCCTACAATGCCCTTAGTAAAAATAATAAAATACGTGTTCGCGTCGATCTTTATTTATTTATTTTTCTTTAGTGTTGTACTCTGTAGTTATATATATATAGCCTCGAAAGGCAAGTTTGGGTATGAGGATCCCAAATGACCTATTTTCAATACATTTGTTTTTGGCTGGGTCAGAAAACCACATTGTAGACGCGATATTCAAATTGTTATCGCGGAGGATTGTAGTGATAAGCTATACGATCATCATCCAAATATTAGTGTAGTGAGTTTTGATGGCATGCCGTATCAGGAACTACACCCCTTCCCCAAGGTTGCGTTAAACATTGTCTGGTATACTTGCCACCGTAATTCACACATAACTTAGGTGGTGTGTCGAATGCATATTTCAAGTTTTTGTGCTTTGTGATTGCTGCTTGGTCTCCAGAACGCGGGGAAATAATATTTCTTGTGTGTCCAATTGCATTCTGCCAACCGCACGTAATATAAGACATATTTTTATATATTCCACCCTACGGTCTGTAGCACTATCAACAAGAGCCGCCGCTTGACGGGCGCTACTTTGTATGGTTTGTCGTACATTATTTGTCAACAATACCGAGACTTTCACCCTCATTCCCCACGACGGTTCGTCTGATTCAATTCTGAAAGAGCAGTCCCCGTCCGCTGTTTCAAGCATGTCTCGTCGACTGTTTTAAAGCATGTCCGTAAGGTACTATTATCACATTATCTCGTAATGAAGTACGTGGCCGATGGATCGTTGCAGACTACAGCCGTGTATACCCCCCACGGACGAATATCAGTACGATTGTTCTTGGCGACTGTTTGAGGTTTAAAACGACACGCGACGTGTCTATGGCAAGAGCTCGACGAGAACTATCGGAAGACGCCATTATGGCGTTTGTTTCCCTCCGGGTTTGGATAAAATCTGTTCTTATTTCGACTCAAGGGAGTGTGTTACGTATTGTCACATACTATATATCAGGTACACTATATGATGGTCGCAGGAGTACAACATGGATATGTGCGCCGGCGCCTGTCCTATTGGCACGAACGACTTCAGATCGTCTTGATCCGTCCAATGTTGACCCTTGCAGCATCCAGGGGAGTCACTGACCTATATCCTTCATGAGCGTAAAATATAGAACACGCGTGAACGATCTTCTTTAAAAAGAATATTAATAACCATATACGAAGTAGTAGATTTAGCTCACAAAAACCACATCTTATATGACATATGGAATAAGCACGTCCAACCAACGTGTCTGCAGTACTCCGCAGCTTGCAAAGTTGTCTTTCAACCATCCAATCGGTCGTACTCTGACGTTTTTCAACTTTTTTACAACATACTTGCATGAATTCATTTTCAATCTGTCACAGTTTGGCGAGCCTCGATAGGCTCACCTTTTCATTTTTTTTCGGCTCCCAAAAAGACACAAAATGGGCTAAACACTGTTTGTTTTTAGATGCCGGTTTTACAAAATTCCTGTTTTCGGCTCATTTCCGCCCAAAAAAACAAATCGGCTCCACATAAATAAAAACGGTCCACTCCCAAAAACGTTTGTTTGGCGTAATCTGGCTCGGGTTTTGAAAAACCGGCTCGCTCGCACCGCATAGAAGCTCGGCTCCCTCACAAGGAAAAGAACATCGGCAGAAAGTTTTTTTCGTTCTAAAATTAGATTCTAGCATTTTGTTTTTGGCCAAAACTTCCTCATCGCTCGTGCTGCTGTGTGTAACATTAAGCCGTTCTTCTACTCGTCGACATCCAGCGCACCCATTGTCCGTGCTGATTCTTCACCCTAGGAGTAACACGCTCTGTAGTCACAAACATCGACACAGAGATAATGCATTACAAAAAAAAAGCATCGTACCACGCACTATCATGCCAGCGCACTGGGTACGAAAGACACAACAGCAATTCCTACGCCAGATAAATCAAAAAGCAAAAAATTAGAAAATAAAACAAAAAACTAAGAAAAAATGATAGAAATAAAATAAACGAAAAGCCAAAAGGAATGAAAACAAAGTCAAGATCAAGAGGACAAAAACATTCCACCCGGAAAAGTAGTAGACCCGCAGTTCGCGAGCAATATCGTAAAACAACAGATATACCCCGAGAACGAGCCAAAACAAAACAAAATGCACACGAAAGGGGGAAACAGAATACGACTATGTAGGGGGAAAAAAAGAAAAAGAAAGAAAGAAAGGCAGAAATAAAGGCAACACAAATATACGAAGTCACGAAAAGCCAAAACACGAAAAAATGTGGTCGCCACCTATGAATGAGGGTTTCTATCTCTTTTTAATGCGTTAAATATTTACGAGGTGAATAAAAATTGGCTTATTTATCAAAACCAGGATAAATAAACATCGACTCCGTCCCCCCAACATCGGCTAAAAAACAAATTCGGCTCTTTTCAAAACCACTAAAATAATCGGCTTCAACAACCTCAAAAAGACTTCAGTCCGCCTTTTCAGCGAAAGCATAACGAGAACCAACCCCGTCACGGCGGTGCGTCCCTCACCTAAGAATGTCTCTAATAAAGAATGTTGATAGTTTGCCCACTGTATTACGGAGGAACTGATGTGCAGACCAAATATTGGGTGTGACGGTGGTTTACGTGGTGACGTGACGGCAAGTGGGCGAGGACGTTACGTGACGGCAAGTGACCGACCGCTAACTCCGGTCATATGAACGAAATGTCCCCGTTCTAAATAAAAAACCTACAACGAAATTGAAACACGCATGTATGTATGTATATATTTTCTTTTTTGAAACAAATATATTTTCGATATTTATTTCCCCGTTGTCAACCGTATTTTCCCCGTTGTCAACCGTAACGAAATGAAAAACGACATGTAGTGCGACGAATGCCACGCGTATGTGTTCTTCACGTTAAACTGATGTTCTTCTATTCGTCGACATCGAGCACACCCATCATTGTCCGTGCCGATTGGTTTCCCTAGGAGATACACGCTCTGTGGTCACCAGCTGCGACACAGAGATAATACATTACATTATATTGCATTGGACACCGAACTGTCGATACATCGTACTGAGTACGGCAAAGTCAACATAACTATCGGAAGGGAGAAAGAAGGCCAGACAAATAAAAACAAAATAAAAGCGAAAAATATAAAGACGAAAAACGGAAATGGAAAAGGAACAACGAAAAGGAACAAAACAAAATTAAGAGGACAATAACGAAGCAACCCAAACGGACAGGAGAGCCACAGCTCGGAAGCAATAGCATATGAAATCAGAAATACCTCGAGCTCGAGCCGCAATGCACACGCAAGGAGGAAAAAAAACAAAGCTATATTTGTAAGGCGAAAGAAAGAAAGAACCGACAACAATATAGAAAGTCGCACACAACCAAAGCACGAAAATATCGCATTCGAGGTAGCCGCAGCAGTTCGTGGTATGACTGCTACAGCAGTACAGCAGCAGTAGTACGCGACAGCAATTATGAAACCCCCATTTGGGCTAAAGCTCGCGGCTTGTTGTGATTACAACGTTGAGCGTAGCCTCGTATAAGATTTTGAGTTGCGTTCCGCGATGAGCACAACTGCTTAGCCGAGGGCGTTCGGGAAAAAAATATATGACACACCGCAGATTTTTTTGTCGCTAGACAGGGGTTGGGGGGGGATGGGGTGTACTCATATCATGCACGGCCGTAGTCGTATGACCATAGACCTCGCATCCATACTATGCCGGGACGGACCACGTTGGGTTTTCACCGACAAGGCATACCCTTCTAGCACCAAGCGCGAATCGTCGTGAGGTGTTGGGCGAGTCGCATGAAGGGTGAATTGCACCCTACAAAAACAGCTCGTAAGACGGATTTGCTTTAGGATGACAGCGACCAATGAGTTGCTTTACTTTATTTCTGGTGTGGCCACTCCAGAGACAGCAACGGGTGTTACTATGTAACTGCCTCGTGGGTGCCTTACCATATTCACACTACGTGATACGACCATTACCCTTGTTGTCCGGAGATAAGGTTCCCCATCCCGCACATATGATCTAACTCGATAACCATCACGGTGACCGCCAAAAAACAAAACAAAAACGGTACCCTGGTTGTTCAGCTGACGCATTGATTGGCATGTTTGACAGCCTCGTTGCCAACCGACGCTAACCCCAATAAATATTTAACGTTTTACGGCGTTGATGCCAACCGAGGCCAACTGTTTAGATATACACACGGGGGGGGGCGTGTTTTACAGCGTCGTTGCCAACCGAAGCCAACCCAACCTCCCACTGTGCGGGGTGGGGGGGGGGGGTGGGCACTAAAACCAAGTGAAAATGAAGGAGCACGCAGATTTGAAAAACATGATTTTTTTAATTTCATCCTGTGATCTCAACGGTTGTTACGATTTTCCGTTCTGACCGCTGGGGGTGTGGCGTGTCATTTTATATTTTTCACTGGTGCCCCTGGCTTAGCTGCAAATTTATCTTTTGGAAAAACGCAGCTTGAAATTCTCAACTCCCAAATTCTTAAAACATGTCGCGTACTGTAGACAGGCAGGTTCAATCTACTATTACTACAGCAGTATTAACATAGACAGGCAGGCTCTAAATCTACGGGTCGGCCTGGTACCGTGCTACCCAGTCTGCCATCTCCTTCCTGCTTTCGTCTACTACTGTGGTTTCCCTTCTTCTACTCTTCTTCTTGCCGCCGCGGCGGGAGTGGTATTTGTGCTGCCGGGTGCTAATTTCGTGATAATTGGTCCATCACGAACGAACGTAGAACCGGCTTCGTAATTCGCGCATTCTAACGCCATATTTATGACATTGCCCTGGACTCACTCCCCTCGACGGTTTTTCATCTCCTCCTCCTCCCGCTACCTACCGTCCCCCCATTCCCTTCAACGCCACCTAAAGAGTGTTCGCTGCGCTGCCTACTCAGCTTGTATCATATGCACCATACTGTTCAGTCAATCCAGAATCAGTGCGGCCGGTGTGAGGAAAACATATGTAAGAAATCAGAAAAAATAGAAAATACAAGGAGACTTCGCCGCGGCAGGCTGACGCCCAGCTACGGCTCCGCGCATGCCTGTGACGGTCGAGGATGTCATAGGTATACAAAGGCCGTGAATGCGACATAACGTACTTGCCAAGGGGGGTGCAAAATTAATCATCATATGGTTGGGTGCAGATACAAAACGCTGACCATGAAGAAACGCACGCGCCCGCCTTCGGCTCCACGCATGCCCGTAAACGTCAAGCGTGTCATAGGAAAACAGAGGCCGTAAATGCGACATTATTACGTACTGCCATTCGTATTACTGTAGTGTAGCTGTTCGTGCAGCAGCATCAGCACTACGTACCTGGTATACACTACTCGTCGTATGGCGGCGGCAGAAGCAGCAGCTGTAGAAGTATACCCAGGCATACAACAGCAGCCGCACTGCTCCTACGAAGAAATACAGCAACTGCAAGCAGCAGCGGCAGTACAACGATAAAGGTCAAGCCGGAAGAGTACATCATCCACATTAATATGATACTACGTTGTGCAGTAGCAAAACAAAACATTTAAGCTAAATTATGGCGCCGCGCCGGTCATATTATATTCCTTTACGTTTTAATTCATTTTCGTTGTCAAATTTGTATTTTTCGCAGCAGCTATTATACTATTTCCAGTATAATAGTAGCCATAAAACACGCCTTACGGAAAACGTCATAACTCCCGAACCCTTGCTGACATGGTGTCCATGATGCTCTTTGAAGAAAGCTTACATTTATTTACCCTGGGTCCACTATTTTGTTAACTACCAGCAGATCACCAAAAGGTACGCGTTGTTGTGTTTGTATCTCCTGAAGCTATGGCTGTTTGTTTATCATTCTGCAGCCCCTAACACGTACAACTATATGTTGCAGCGCTCGTGCTTTACGGAAAGCGGGGCTCCATTAGAGGCCTGCATCCGTCGATACATGAGTGGTTTGCATTGTCGCCGACGTTCCACGGTAAATATCATCTTTGGCGCGAGAACTCGTCCGGTTTTCAAGTTGAACCATTGGAGGGCGGAATGTTATTTATAGCGTTCGTCTCTGAGTTTTTTTTTGGGTTCAAGACTGCGTCGAATTGATCTGGCAGTCGTACAAAAACAATAGCCGTCAATGTAAGCTTTGTTTAATGATCATCACGGACCCCAAATCAGCAAGGTTCGGGAGTTGTGCCGTGTTCCGTAAGGCGTATTTCCTACTAAAATATATATATATACTAGAAATGGTATGGAATCGGCTGAGAAACATTTTTTTTCAACTCGAATAATCAACAAAAACACAAAACAAACATGCCAGGAGCGGCTCCTTGAATCAAAAAATATAAATAAGAGGATTCACGGCGAGACTCGAACACGCGCCTTGTGGACTTGAAAAGGTGGGGCCTGACCGTCGAACTACGGTGCAACGTGAACAACGCTTATGTTACATCGTTGTGAAAGACTTTTGTGTATTTTTTTCGTACTAATGGTACGCTGCAACAGCAGCGGACTCAACACTCTCCCCACCCACCTACTCACTGCTGTGTGATAGGTACAACAAACCCATTGCTGCTCGCGTATATGTAGAATAAAAAACACCCACCCACCATCCACAACTGCTGCTGCTGCACTCGAATAAAAAAACGGAGAAAGCACATGACGAAATTGGAACTCGCTCCTCTGCCAAATTGTTTTCACCTCTACGAACCACTGACCCAAACGTAGATATAAGACCTACCCACTTGACTCCGAGTTTCTATAGTACGACTACCCACATGATAGTTGGAACAGAAAATTGGCCAAAAACGTGATTTAGCAGGGGCCGCCACATTACCCCGCGACCACGGCCGAGGCCGGTACTCGCAGGGTCGGGAGGGACGAGCAAGCTGAGGCATGTCCAGGAAACGATGCACCGAGAGGTGGACCCCACCCCGAGCTATTCCGTGGACGGCTCAAAACATAGTCTAAAAGAGGCCCTCCGGCTGCCCTCGCGCAAGCGCCAACATAATCGTACATGTATTTATATTTAGAATGTTTACGCAGTGTTGAAACCCCAAACGACTGTTGCAGACTCACGACTGACGTGGATGTAGGTGCGAGCCACGGAGAGCGAAAAGAAGGCGAATCAGCGGAGGCCGCTGTTCCTGCGATGGCGCCAAGCAAGTGTGGAGGAAGGATGCTGTTGAAGAGAAGTGGTTTGGTGAATGCTGATCATGCGCTTCTTGGAGCGATTGATGTGGCTGCCATGATACTTCGAACAAAGGGATTGATTGTATAGGCGGTGCTCGTGGGGTGCGTACAAATGAGGGTGACGTAGCCACTGCGACAACGCAGCAACTTTGCTGGACATTTTACCTCGTAACTATTTGCAACGGCCGTGCTCGATTTCTAACAGGTTTTTAAATACACGAATGAATGCCACTTTCTATTTTCCACTCCACTTCCTTTAAGAGTAAGACAACCCTTTTCCTCAACGATACAATGAGACTCCTTCGTTCGTATATATCAGATACATGATTGGACGAGTCGGAATTCGGAAACAATACAAATATACTCAGTCACTTAGCTTGTGACCACAGAGAGCCTGTATCTAGTAGGGTGAAGAATCAGCACGGACAATGGCCGTGCTGGATGCCGATGGGTAGGATAACACACACGGTCACTCAGGCCGTCCACGTTGCACACGCTTACGTCCCAACGAGCATCTGACACGTCTCGCATGTACGCGTGATAGGGTCGACACATAATATACCAGTGATAGTCCAATTTATGGGACCCCACATTTTTTGGAAAACGGTTGATCTAACATGGACGGGTTTGTCCGCTGTCGGCCTATAAATCGTATGAGTAACTTGTAAGGTATATGTGTGTTCTTCAAATTGAACATACTTGTTCTTCACATTGTGCCTGTCGTACCCAGTACGCTGGCATGAAAGTAGTAGTGCGCTGTGCGATGCATTATTTGTAATGTATTATCTCTGTGTCGTCGCTTGTGACGACAGAGAGTGTTTCTCTTAGGGTGAAGAATCAGCACGGACAATGGGTGGGCTGGATGTCGACGAGTAGAAGAACTGTTTAATATGAAGAGCACACACACAATAAGCCGCTCTTCTATATTCTCGTCGACATCCAAAACACCCATAGTCCGTGCTGATTTTTCACCCTACTCGTAGAATAGGAGATACAAGCTCTGTGGTCACAAACTACAAAACAGAGATAATGCACTGGACAGTGCAGAGTGTCACATGTCACATGCCATCTTACTGGGTATACAAAGGACGCAACATAATATATATATACGCCAGCAACCGACATGCATCAAAAGAGAGAAGGCGAAAGAAACCAAACCCAAACGAACAGGAAAACAAGATGAAGAAAAAACAAAACAAATATGAGAAGAAAAAGAAAAAGAAATGGAAATGGAAAACGAAAAACGAAAAACGAAAAACGAAAAACGAAAAAGAACAAAACAAAATCAAGAGGACAATAACGAAACCACCCAAACGGAGAGGAGAGCCACCGCTCGGAAGCAATAGCGTATAAAATCAGAAATACCCCGAGGACGAGCCGCAATGCACACGCAAGGAGGGAAGAAAATCAAGGCTATATACCTCTCCTCGAAACCGAAAACTGATTGGTGTCTTGGATTAGTAGGAGAAACTAAATCTCCCCTCCCTCGCCCAGAAACCAAAACAAGAAAAAATATAAAGATATATACTTCCAAATCAGAAGTATTATTAATATTAATAGCATTAACTCTTGGTAGTCGTGTGCCTCGAAGGTGGGAACTAATTTAAGTCTTGAAATTGGGAGCGACTTGAAAATGCCAAGAGGTTCAGCCCCGCACGGCGCTGCACTTCGCTGCTGCGCTGGGCTGAGCTGGGTATGTTATTTTTTGTCATTCTATGTACTGCTGTACTCGTACGTAGTACTACCGCTTTGGCGGTACGTATCACACTACAACTACTGCTGGTACTTCGCATGATACTACATGCTTGCCTGGTATGTACGGAAGAAGAGAAGGCACAGCAGTACACAGCACTGTACGGTACCGCACGGCAGGGCACGGCACCTCGCGTCGCTGAGCTGCAACATGTACTGTTGGGCGTACGTACAACTGAACGTGTAATACTGGCCTGCCGCTGTATGGTACTGCAGCACACGTACGAGTACCGGTATGCGGCACAGCACCAATAGTTATACCTGCGCCTATATACACAGTCTACACCACACAACAAAAGTTGGGCTTATAATCTGGTTGCAGGGACAGCAAAAGACAAATCGTACGTACAGCAGCAGTATATATGAAGGGGGAGTTTTGTACGAAAAAAAGATGAGGAACAAAAGAAGAAAGAAAGGCAGAAATAACGACCGACAACAATACAGATAGTCGCGGACAACCAAAGCACGAGAATATCGCGTTCAAGGTAGCCGCAGCAGCTCGTGGTATGACTACTACAACAGTATTAGCATACAGTACGCGACAGCAGCTAAGAAACCCCCATTTTGGCTAAAGCTCACGGCCTGTTGTGATTTCAACGTTGAGCGTAGGCTCTTAAAGGCAAATATATATTTTTTTGAGTTGCGTTCCGGGCTGAGCACAACTGCTTAACTGCAAAATCATTTGCTTTTGGAAAAATGCAGCTTAAAATTCCCAACTCCCAAATTATTAAGACATGTCGCGTACTGCAGACAGGCAGGTTCAATAAACTATGGGTAGTTCCTATCGGGCGAAAATAAACATCACGATTCGTGACATTTGAGCATGACACGATATCACGACTCGTGACATTTCATTCCTAACGAAAATAGCTGATACATGTCACGTTTCGTGATATTTTCAAAATTATAATATCCACGGGTCTTTGAGTTTGCGCGTGTGTGTGGCCAACTCTCGCCGGTGGGGCCGGTGCCGACCAGCCCGGCTCGGA
>JAYJME010003955.1:0-11469 GCA_036873775.1 Costaria costata | reverse complement strand
TAAGCTCACAATATTTTTCAAAGTTGGGCTTTGGATGAGGTACCCCCCCCCCCCCTCCCCAAGTGGGGAACCACAGAAAAAAAGACGGTGCACTTAGAGATATCGTAGCATGTATCCCTTGACTATTGTTAACTTCAAACAGCAATTATTGCCGCCAATGTTGTTGTAAATTATAACGTTATAAAGATCGCGGCAAAAGCGGACACCCCGTGAAGAAACATAATATATACACAGGGGGGCTTCGCCGCGGCGGGCTGAAGCCCGCCTGCGGCTGCGCGCATGCCCGCAATAATAGCAACAGAGGCGGTAACCGATCGGCGAAAAGGCAGAAGAAGCGGTACCGGGGCGTAAAAGCGACAGATACTGCTAAGGGGTGTACGGTGGGATATTTCACACTCCTATGAAAGTATGAATTTGTATGTTAATTTGATAAATGATAGAAATGACAGTAAGTTGGAGGAAAACATAGGCGGACTACTATAAAATCTTGTAAATGAAAGGGAAACGTGGGCGGCGGAACTCCTGATCTTGTAACAACTTGTACCAAGCAAAAACAACAGCAGTAGTATAGCAAAGCACACAGCAGCTGCAGCAGCACTCTCATATACGTAGTATTTGCTCCCAAGACTGACGTAGAATCACACTGCTCATGATTGTACAGCTGTATGTTTCCAAGCAGTCCGTGATGAGAACGGTGTTGTGAAAATTGTCAAAATGATTTGTTTCCTCACGAGACTGCTGTCATGCGTAAAATAATTCCACACTCTGAAAAATCCGACTGTATGTGGTTGATTTGTTCCCAAGACTGACGACATATAGAAATACACCGCTCAACAGTATGTGGTTAATGTCCCGGTTCCAACCTAAATTGAGTATCTACCACTCGGCTGGTCAAACACACAGCATATATATACGTCGATTGACGGCACTCTCGCCCCGTGACAGACAGCTCGCCCCGTGACGGACAGCTGTCAAGGACCTCACTACATTAAAAACGATTTTAAATTTATGAAGAGGTGGGCCAAAGCTAGACCGTCAACCAAAATGAAGAGGTTTGACAGGCCAAAGCGGGCCAAAGCTAGACCGTCAACCAAAATCTTTGACCGCCAGGTAATGAATCACGCAGCAGCTTACTAAGTTGAGTATCTACCACTCGACTGGTCGAACTCACAGCGGAGTGCAGCACACCCGGCCAGCCGGCAGCCAGGGCACGGCGCAAGCTCGCCCGAGGCAGCCCCCGGCGCAGTAGGGGTCGGGGAGCACGATGAGGGAGTTTCGGACCGAGAGGTGAACCTCGGAGCGATCTAGCGCGAAAAACGCAAAAATCTACGTCTAAAAAAATCTGAGGAGCGCTCACGGCACACCGCCAACAATATCGTCCTCGTACTTATTGTACGAGTACTCGCATGTGCAGGATAAAAACAGCCAGGGTTTCGACCAGGGTTTCGACCCCCAAAGCGACGTCTACGCGATACTATTAATAATTAATATTCGAAATACGAGTACCAGTAAACAGTTACTGGACTGTACATACTTGTACGCTTATCTGCGAGTACAGCAGTGCAACACAGTTAGTTGTTACTCTGTACTCGTAGCTCAGGTGGTATACATGATGCGTATACTCGTACGTAAGGCACAAGCACGATTGTCGTTGCAAGGTACCGCCTGTATGATACAAAAGATCCACAACGAAGGCCGTGTCGTTTCCCTCCGGTCGGATGAAGACAACGTAATACTGTACACAACCTGGTCAACGTGCATACATACCCTCTCTCTACAGCAGTATCATAGCACATATAATACCATGGTACGTACCAGTACCAGGTACCAGGTACCATATACCTGAGATACACAGCAGCCCAGGTACCTGGTACCTGGTACGTACGTAACATACGCGCCTGTGACAGATCTTTCGCCTTCGAGTGTTCCCGATCCAGCGCTTCCCGAAGCAGCTCCGTGGCTTGGGAACAGTCCTGTGATTCGTTTGAGTCAACAACCGTGCGGAGTGCCAGGCATCGACGACGAGGCGCAGGGGTATTATACGTCAAATGCACGCAGTCAAGCGAAACTTGTCGCCGTGTTTCGAGCCGTCACGCAGCGACGATGATAACCGAAAGGTGTCACCTTGTTGGCGTAGTAACTCGGTATACACAACAAGTACGTCGAATGAGGCTCGCACACCCAGCGTGTTGCCGGAAGAAGACCAAGAACAACAACACTGACTGGCTGCTCTGTGCTCAATACTACTCTGTGCGGGCGGCGCGGACCCACAGCAGTCAGCATCGACGTGCCCTCGCTATCATCCTATCACTCCAACCTGATCGCAGCTACGTAGTGTCGCCGGTATGTACCAAGAAGAGACCTGATCCTTACCTCGATTTCAAGGGACAGCGATACCAGCTGATCCTTTACGGCACTGTAGGCCGCAGCCGCTGAGGGGGGACGCATGCACCCAGCCAGCGGTCGTAACCGAGCATGAACTCTGGTATCCTTCGCCAAACGAGGAGCACCAGAGCACACCCTGCGTAGCTGCGAGCTAGCCCTGGTGCCCTCGCAGAGAGATCGAGGCTTCGGGAGACACCCCCCCACGATCTCCGAAATCCAAGATCTACCATGCGAAACACGTCTGACGTCAGCAGAAAAACGTTCAAGCCGCCAATCGGTTTCTTCCGTTGGTAGGATATCCGACATCGATCTACGATAATTCCGTCTCTGTGATTGGTCAACTCTGTTTTTGTGACTGCTCGCGCCGCTCTGCCCTCCTGCTTTCGCTGCAAAGGCCAGTATTGCTCGTAGCGGTCCCGGTCTTTTCTGGTCGTGTATATACGCGTTGCTGTGTTGACCGCAGCGCACGCTGGCAGCTGGCGGGGTGCCGGGTACTTGAAGTTGAAGCCCGCCAGTGACCTAGGACAGCAGTTAGTTTTGTTGTTGTAAGGGAGCCGCCGTCGGAGAGCAAACAAACAACCATCACCGCATCGTCATCAATCACCATCATCGAAAAAACAACACCGATTTCGAAGTCACAAGTCACGTTCCCGGGCTTCCTCGTACGTAAAACTCCGTACATCGCGATATAATATACCTAAGGGGTATTCAATACCTCGTACCTGGCGGGCACAGAGAGGAGGGCGCAGTCGGCGGGGAGCTATTATACATCCTTGGGCAAGAGATGAGCAGGTCGGGAGGAGGCGCAGGGCTCTCCATCAATCCCGGGAATGCTGTCGAGTCGTCGTTCGACCTTCATACACACACGGACAACCGAGGTATGATCGTGTCACGTAAATGGAGACTTGAGGTTTTTAGTCAACAAAAAACAACTGAACTGCTTGTAGTAAGAGGGTCACCGAAATCCTTGCCTTGCGTGAAGTAAGTTTCAGTGAATCATATACTCGTCGACAGAACTTGTGCTTGCTGTTCAAATGGGCGTCCGAATGCGTCGTCTGTCTGTCTGTCTGTCTCCTGACTGGCCCTTCCCAGAAAACACGACGACGAGTATCGTACAGACATAACAATCGTGGGCTACATGACGAGTAGTCGTGGTTGCGTTGAGATCGTCGGGAGAGGAGGAACTGCTCGCCACGTGTTCTCGTACACAAGCAGCAGTAACCTTGATCTATACACCCTGGGCGAAAATATAAGGACCTTTAATTCATTAATTCATTAATATTAAAACAAAACGCTCCTTACATTTCCGCCTAGAGTGGGTACCAGTGTTATTGTACGAGTAATAGGTTTGGAGTTCGGAGATTCCCCACAGCCAGTGTTGCGGCATGTATCATACGAAGCCGGCTGTGTATAAGTACTACAAGAGCTCCGCTTCGCGTCCGGCTGTCGCCGCCCGCTACGCTCGCGCAACGAAAGGAGCGGAAGAGGCCCACGCATGACATGGTGCAGGAGCGACTTGATAATGCCAAGAGGTTCAGCACCGCACGGTACCGCACGGCACCTCACGGCGCTGCACTGCGCTGCTGCGCTGGGCTGAGCTGGGCTGGTTATGCTTATTGTCATTCTATGTACTGCTGTAGTACTCGTACATAGTACTATCGCTGTGGCGGTACGTATGATATCACAAGAGCTCCGCTTCGCGGGCGGCTGTCGCTCAATAACATAAAACTAAACTAAACCAAACTAAACTAAAAACTACTGCTGTAGTCGTAGGTGTCATCTCTAATACCTGGTAGATGCCCTGCGTGCGGCTGTAACATGACCTCGCTAAAAGCCTGCTCGCGGCGATGGCACTACTGTTCGGCGCTTGCTTGTGTGGCTGCTTGTTTGCTTCGCGCTATATTTGTGCATACACACACGCAGGCGACGCTCTTCGGACAGGGGGGCTGGAAATCCACTCAAGCGGAGTGGTCAAGGATGGCGCTGACCATCGCTTCTCGGTAAGACCAGCTGGTACACCGTTGCACCTCCTCTTTGTTTGTTTGTTTGTTTGTTTGTTTGTTTGTTTTTCGTCCCATCAATTAATATTTCCCCTACACTTCTCCTGCTCCCTCTCCATTTTCGTGCCTCAGGTCCGGGGTTATTACCCCTAAGCCGCATACACCCCATATACCACGCAAAGACAACATGTTCAACGTTGGTTGTATATAGCACTATTATTTAATACCCATTATTAATAGACCGCCAAGTCACGTGACTATGTCGTCAAGTGGGCTAGTGTTATATATAGCCAAAAACATTTATGTTTTCGGGTTCGTTGAAACTCCGGGGCGCCCCCCCCCCCCTCGCCACGGACCACGCTGGTAAATCAGAACCTTCGAGCCCTTTTTGTTTTTTACACAATAATAATAAATGGGCATATGCCTGGAATTTGCACTCAGAACCTTCGGGCCTTCTTTTCGCAAAATAATAATATTAGTATGATACGTGAGCACATGCCTGGAATTGGAATTGAACCCACGCGCACGTCTTCCTTGCTCAGGAGCGGACGATCCATCCACCAAGCTAGAGTCACACTATCACGGGGGACCATAGTTAATAGGACCAAATATTGTTAGCAAAAGTAGGGAAATACATAGGTTTTAGTGTCTACAGTAGGTTCTATTGTGTCTACAGTAGGTCCTGTTAACTGTGGATCAAATATTGTTAGCAAAAATAGGGAAATATATAGGTTTTGGTGGCTGCAGCAGGTCCTATTGTGTCCACAGTAGGTCCTATTAACTGTGGTCCCCCGTAATAGTCAACTTTGCAAGTTTCGTTATTTAAATTTATGTCGTATTAATAGAACGTACTGGTATTTTGCACAAGTGAAGGGGCTAAATAATTAAGGCTGCCGTTTGTGAGGCGCGCCGACCTCTCTTCATACACTGATTACTAGTATGTCCAGCCGCTACGACTTGTGACAACTATTAAGGCTACTATAATACCATGACTAGGATTATGTATAATATGTGTACTATACGTAGCGGTCTTGCCCTAACATGGCCGGGGTTCGCTTCTAGTATTGACTTACTGGTGTATTGATGTTGGTGTATTCATGTATAGATGTATTGACGTATTGATGTTTTGCCAAGACAAGACAAGACCAGACAAGACAGGACAGGACAAGACACTACAAGCCGAGCCAAGCCAAGCCGACTCAATCCAACCCAACCCAAGACAACCCAACCCAACCCATGACAAGACCCAAGACAAGACAAGGCAACATTGCCCTAACGCTTCACATCAGTTGGCGACCAAGCCGCACATCCATCTCCACGCGGCACACTCTGCAAACGAAGAACATGTACAAGTAACACTTCCACACACCAAGATCTAGTAATAGACGATCTAGATCCTAGAATAGCCGTTATGATAAGCCAGGCAAGATCCTTATCACATAGATCCCACGCGGCAAACATAAACTTCGAAAGAGCCGTGCCGTACAGATCCCAAACGGCAAGCATGATCTATATTGCACAGATCATACACGTCTAAACCAGGGATCTATGTGCCCCCAAATATCTAGATCATGAGTGGGGGACCGATGATCTGTGCGACATGTGAACACTTTTCTTCTATTAATAAGCATCTACTGATGATCTAGATCCTGCCTAATCTGTCCGACATGGGAACAGTTCTCGTCTTAGGATCTACTGGAGGATGATCTAGATCCTGCCTGATCTATCCGACGTGTGTGAACTGAACAGTTCTGGCCTTCATGTCCTCCTCTCACCGTCGTCTGGCCGCTCGTCCTGCCACAGCTTGGCCAGGCCGACCGCTGCCGCGAGGCTGTCGAAGTCCGCCATCGTGTGGGTCAGCACTACGTTCAAAGCCTGCAAAGGGGAAGGTAGGTACGTGGCGCATACACATCGCTTAATACACCCGTGCGCGATTGCAGTATACACTATTAATAATATACCAGGTACTACTGCTGTAGTATCCCACGCCGCTTGCCAAAACGAGTTTCGGACGAAATTTTCGAGTACCCGGCTGATGTTTTTTTTTTTTTTTTTTTTTTCTAAACGCGTACGAGTAGACTGGACTTAGACTACCCACGGGTCGTTCGTTTTGTGCCGGTCAGTCCGCTTTATTTTATTTAGGCCCAGCGTCTATATGTATACAGCCCGTAGTGCTGGATATCGCATCATTTTTTCGATATGTCGAAATCAAACTTTCGATTATCGTGTCGAACGCGTTTTGCCCCCCCATCCCTGTATTTTAGTATTATGTATTATTCATGTTTCATTTACTATCGAAATCGTATCGATTTTTCGTTTATCGATCGATATCGATCACTACGTAGGTTCATATTTAGAGCTGTGAGTTGGATGACTAAAAGTCGCCAGCTAGGTATTAGTTGGCTAGGTGTTATAGTTGGTTGCAGCGGTGCCAACTATCCGACTATTTGGGGTTTCCTTGTTTATGGAAGGCTTCTTTGCTACGGGGTGCGCATTTCCTCATGAGATCATTCTCTCAGGGAGGGAGGCAGGGGAGAGAGAGCTGAGAGGTCTTCTGCAACTCGTGGCTGGTTAAAAGCCCATCGCCATCGACGGTGCTGGTGACGATGGCAGTACCAAAGGCCGTTGGCCTTTATGTTACCCTATATTTTGTATGGAAACCGGAGCCAAATAGCGCCAGCCAACTAGTCAACTAAAGTCAGTTAATTGGTTCGTTTCGTCAGCCAACTAATAACTAGTCGGGAAGTCCAGTCAACTCACAGCCCTATTAATATTATACTTCGTACTTAATCTAAATACGTATATACTTCAGTAGTACAGGCGGGTTTAAGCCACGAGTAAAAGGCCCAAATTTGTTCAACTTCGAACGTCCACGCCGTTTTTCGGAGATATATCTTGAATTTTTGCACACGTTTTGACTTTTGTGCGGAAAACATGTGCTTGTATACTCGTGTACGATTGACTTTTGGCTTAAGTGTACGATTGACTTTTGGCGTTAAATAAGGCTTGGTACTGGTCCTACGGGGTCAATTCTTAGAATATTTGCGCGATTTTTTTTACAGACACCCCTTGGAGTGCTTGGAACCGGCTCCTTTCGAAAATAAAAAGAAATTGGATTCTTCCTACGGAAATGCCTTACCGAGTACCAGTACTAGTTTTGACCTTTTTGACCTTTTTGAAGGCCTGTGGTAGGTTGGGACAGATTGTCGCCGCTAGCGCCAGTCCCAGGCCCTTAAACGTTTTTTTTTAAAAACATTTTATTTTTTGGCGATGTCACCCTCCTCCGCTGTTCATGGCGGTCAGTATGATACCAAATAGGTGACACTCTAGTGAATATAGTGAATATTGCATGAGGCATTCGTGGCGGATAGAATTTGGGTTCGTTTGCTTGAACCAGCTCGTACATGCAGTTAGAATACACAACGTACATAGTTCTATTACGGGGGACCATAGTTAATAGGACCTGCCAGGTACCGTAGACACAGTAGGACCTACTGTAGACACCAAAACCTATATATTTCCCTAATTTTGCTAACAATATTTGGTCCATAGTTAATAGGACCTACTGTAGACACGATAGAACTTACTGCAAACACCAAAACCTATGTATTTCCCTATTTTTGCCAACAATATTTGGTCCTATTTACTACGGTCCCCCGTCATATACTGTAGTGACACTGCTGCTGGAGTGGGGTGTGTGTCCGACGTGTAACAGAAGGGGGCGATACGTACGATAAGCGTGCAGCATGGTGATACTTCTTGCTCTTCCTCGAAGATTGATTGATCAGGCGGACTTGCCTTGTCGCTTTTCAGGGTCGCTAAACCTGGCTTCCACAAGGATTCCGTCAGTTTTCCTTGTATGATACGTACTTACTGACAGGAAATAATAAACTGAACGTCTAAAAATGATGTGGGCCGAAATCACTCTGTATGATATGGTATTCGCCCTGTTGAGTTGACCTTTGGCGTGATAGGATCCCGGGGAGTGTTAGAAGTGACCGACCTACATCCTTCCCTATTTGAGAAAGAGGAATACAGAAAACGCTCCATCGATTTATGAGATGACATCACGCAGCGATGGAGTATGGCGGCATCGACCTATTGCAACGAGTAATCGAGAGAACTCACAGCTGACCTACACGCACACATATTATAGCATACTTTGTCGTATGGATTTATATTAACGGCATAATCTCAAATTGACTGCGAACGTCCGTTGCGCGCCGGCGCAACGAAACACGGGGTGTACTTCACTGCTGTATCCTCCTCTTTCTGGTGCGCGCAGGGCAGCAGAAAGTTCCGGCAAGAGCTGGGGCGCGCGGTTCAGGCGCAGTCGAAGATCGATCCGGATACCGACGCTTTCCGCGACGTGGTGGAGGAAGCGATGGCGCTGATGCCGGACGAAGCCCTCGACCAGCCCGTCGGAGACCCTCCGGAAGACGCTCTCGGAGTGCACGCGGTGGAGGATTGATCACTTAAAAAGGAGTATGCAATTTTTTTTAGTGTTGGCGTCGCTACTCGTGGGATTTTATTATACAGTTCGTTGGCGGGTGGCTACTGCTGGCTACTACTGGGTGGATTTTGTTGTATCATAAAGTACGTTGGGGGTGGTGGCTACAAGCGGGCTCTCTCTTTTTAATTTTTGTTTTGAAGTCTACGGTCTCCTCGTGGATTTTGTCAAACAAAACAGTACGTTGGGGGGTGACTGACTGTTGGTGGCTACCCGTACGCACTGGCTATTTTATTTTTATTTTCTGTTTTCAGGTTAACGGGTGTGTTGTCTGGCGTTGCTGACGTCAAACACTTGTTTGTGTGTGTGTTTTGTTTTTTGTTATTGTGTTTTGTCAGGGGTATAGTACGTGCGGGTGCTTTGTTTGAGGTTGTTCGCGTGGAACGCTTGTGATTTGGGATGGCTGGATGGAGGCGTTTTTTTACACCCATCACATTATCTTGTTTAAACCCATTAGAGCCGGAAACGGTTTTTGGGGCCAAAACAACATGGAAATAGTGTGGGATACTTTTTTGGGGTTAGTGAAAGGGTTGAACAAAAATAAATAAAGAGAGAAACCTTCTGGTATATATGCGTTTTCACGTCCGCTCGGGTTCTTTTGAGACCCTCCCGAAGATATGCACACGGCGCGCACGCAGTTGAGGCTCCACGCGCGATTGAAATATTCGCGTCTGTCTCTTTTGATTGGTTGCCGTAGTTGTAAGTTGGTCCTATTTTTTTTGCTTCAAGCGAGTGCGTTGGCGTCGTTCGCGTGAAACGTTAAAAAATTGTCGTACTTCAATTCCGAGTAATTTTGTCCCAAAAACCCTGTGTGCAGTCCTATGATATATACTATTAATAGAGGGGTAGACTGGCCTTGTGTGGGAGCTGAGCTCGTAATAATGTATGATAGCCGGCGAGCACAAAAAACTTCCATTCTTTTTAACGGGTTTTTTTCTCGCTTGGCTCCTGTTTTCGCAAGAGCTGTGGTAACCCAGAAGATCCATCAGCGACCGTTCACAGCCGTACGTGATGGTATTCCTTAAGAGGGGCTTAACCCCGAAAAAACGTATCTCCGAGACCAATAGGACAAGCATATTGACTGAACAAGTCGGCGTGCAATAGGTTTTACTATTACAAGCAGCAATCATGCGCTCGAATGCGTTTTTTTAACGTACTGGTTCTAGGAGTTTCGGGTAACTTATTGGTCGAGACGATACCGCAGTCGTAAAGGGTTCGAGAATATATGTGCAGTACTGTTACCACATCAGCATCAACAGACGGATGGAGCGGAACGCAAGGCCAACTGCGGGTCCTGGCACACGCCCTCGCCCCGTCCCGCCACTCCTTTCCTGACAAGGAACGCCTCTTTTTTGACAGCCACAGACCTCGCGGCCAGGCCAAGGCAAGGCTAAGTCAAGGCAAGGCCAAACTGAGGTCAAGCTAAGACTAAGGCGAAGCTAAGACCAACGTCGACGCTAACGCCAAGGCAAGGCCAAGGCGGGCCGTTTGAGCGGCCAAGCCAAGCCAAGGTCAACGCAGAACCAGCGAAACATAAAAAAAGAGTAAAAATATCAACACTAAAATCATAAAATCAATGGCTGTTTGATTGACGAAACAGTGTGTACCGCGGCAGCCTTGAATCGCAAAACACCTATCTATATACCAGCAAACAAACACAGAACGGCCCACGGGCGCTACGGTACCGAAATCCCTGCCGCAGCAAAAAAAACGCTATATTACGTACGTACCAGGTACTAAATATCCCCAAATGACTTCGCTCGTGATGACCCACCACTTGCCCCCGCGAGCCGAGAACCCTGCCGTAAAAAAGCTCAATCCCGTACAAAACCTGCTAAAAAAAAAACGAGTACTAAGAAAAATCAGGCGGAGATTTACAGCAAACTAAGAAATTCGGGAGCCGTTCTACTCAATTTAGCGTGCAGCGCGCACCCATTCTCCAAATAAGAAATAAAGCCTGCCTGGACCAGCTTTTCCCTGTTTCTTACTATAATATAGGTGTCCTGCACTCTGTAGGGCGTACTAAATATCTCGAAACGCCTTCGCTCGTGAAAACCCATCGCTTGCGCACAGCCCCGCCGTGCGCATGATGCATCCCTACTGCTCGTAAAATCCTAACAAAACCCGCCCCCGCCCCCGCCCCCCAAGCGACGACGACGATGATGCATCGCGAAATTCCCAGAGCGTTCTTTTTTTGCCGTCAACAGTTGCTCTTAGCCTTCTTGGCGGGGTCACCCCCCTCGGCCCCCGCCTCCTGCCCCGCCCCGCACCCTGCCCCTCCCCCGTTCGCCGTGGCAGTGGCCACCTTGCTCGGGGCTACCTTCGGCGTTGGCCTTCCCTTTCGCTTCACGACCATCACGTTCGCTGTTGCTGCTGCGCCTGCTGCGGCCCCCCCAAACCCGGAAGAAGAAAACGCCGGCGAAGCGCCCCCAAGCCCCCCCCCGCTGGTCCCTCCCGAGCTCCCAAATCCTGGAAACCCCGCCCCCGCCGATCCCGCCTTTCCCGATGGCGCGCCAAACCCAATTGTAGTCACCTCGCCTGCGCCATTGCTCTCCGAGGCTGCCCCCGCCCCGG
>JAYJME010003953.1:0-11471 GCA_036873775.1 Costaria costata | reverse complement strand
TAGAATATGCAGGAGAAGTATGGGAAGGGAACGCGAAGTTCGTAAAACAGCTGGAAACAGTACAGATGACAGCAGCTGAAAAAGTACTAGGATGCTCAAGCACGACGAGTAATACAGTATTGAGAGCAGAACTGGGAATTTACCCACTTAAGACAAATAGAGGCGTACGAAAGTTGAAATGGCAATACAAAGTAAAGAAAATATCAAATAAGAGGTTGCCAGCCATAGCTGATAGAGCTGTATGGGAGAAAGTAACCAAAGGGCAAGCTGAAATGAGGTGTGATAATGTAGTCGAGAAAGTATGGAAGGATATAGGAGGAGATCAGGAGGATATGATGGCCATGGAGAAGTTTGGGGGGTACAAGGCAGGAGTAAAAGAAAGGATAGAAAGGAGGGAAAAGCTAGCGCTAAGAAATACTGTGGAAGGGGATGAACACTTAGAGGTATACGGGGGGTTAAGCGAAGGGATGTAAATGGAAACGTATTCGCATGGCCAAACGGACTTCGCGAAAACGCCGAAACTGCGATTTCGTGTAGGGGACCTGGACTTGCCAGAACGAAGAAGTAGGTATATCAGTAGCCGGGAGAAAGAGGAAGGAGATACACAGATGTGCCCTTGTGGTAGAGCTATAGAGAGTGGAACTCACATAGTCGCAGAATGTGAAATGTACAAGGAGGAACGGCATGTGTTAGAAGAGGAAATGAGGAAGATAGACGAATGTGACATGGAGAAGTTTGGTGCACTAGATAGTAGCGACAAAACGATCGCTATCTCAGGAGATAGATGATGGCCACAGGCGGCGAAACAGGAAGGGGATAGGAGTAGGAAAAATGTTCTTTGTATTACATGGAAATAACGTAATGAGCGCCCAACTGTTGGAGGTGTCTCTATTAGGAGTAGCAACGAACGGTGATCCGTCCCGAAAGGGATGCGTGGTCAATGGTCAAATGACTAAGGCAAGCAACAAATGAGTACCCCCCCCCCCCTCCTTTCCCTTCTTTCCTTCCATTCTACTCTTCACGTTGATACGAAATACCTCGTATGCTTCGAAGTGTCATGTTCGAGAGACAACTTGAATCGTAATCAATTCGGTGATGTGGGACAGGGACGGACGCTACGCTACATCCGGTATATACTATAGGCTTACTGCCTGTTGCTCAAGGTTTGTGTCACAGTAGGGCTTCAGTCTTGCTTAGAGGAGGCGTTCCTTGCCGGCGGGTCTATTTTACACCGCATGCATATATACCGCGCATACCGCGGTAAGGAATGCACCCAACGTTTCGGAGGCCCCTCACACGAGGAGCTCAATACCCTCGCCCCAAATTTAACTGCCAGGAAAAAGGTACGCTTAAACCCGACGAACAATCCCAAGGCCTACAAACACATCGAAAGTGACGGAAGTAGGTACAGAAGGGAGCTAGACTACGTGGTAAGTGCACCGATACTCGTAGGTTTCATTTTTTGGTGTGCCTTGGACGCGTTTTACGATATAGAGGTACGAAGCACTTTTAGACGTGTTTGTTTCTGAATGACGGGGCTCCTTAACCCAAAATCATCGGGGCGCCATTCTCGTGTTTTGCAATATGATATATCTGTACACCTAGGTCATGGTTTGGTTTATCTGGTTGTACTTTCAGTTTTTACTCAAAATCAGTTCGTGGGCGAACTACAGTACAGAGCTCCTGAAGTGAGGAGCCTCAGAAAATATCTGGTACACCTCTCTCGTAGCATGTGTCCTTGGTTCTTCGTCTTTCTAAGAATTGGTTTGAGTGATCGACGTTGTAGTCCATGCTGCGCACTATCGGGTGGTAATAGACGCATGCTACTTATAGTGCGGTAGGGGTGTTGTTTTATTTTGTTTCTGGGGCTTCCCACATGGGGAACTCTATACCCTGCCCAAGCACTGGCGACGTGGGAAACGTGAACAGCTCCGTTGCATAAACAACGATCAACACCGTGAACAAAACACAAGCAAGTGGGATTCTAACGGCGCTGGTTTTGTAGGGTTAACCCCTTTAGAGCCGGAAACGGGTTTTGGGGACACAGCTACTTGGAAATAGTGTCGGATAATTTTTGCGGTAGTAAAAGGGTTAAGGAGCCCCCGTCAGCCAGAGAATGTCACCCTTTAGAGCCGGAAACGGCTTTTGGGGACACAGCTACTTGGAAATAGTGTGGGATACTTGTTTTGGGTAGTCAAAGAGTTGAATAAGCGGCGAATAACAAGTGTACAAACACACCTGCACGTGTCCTCCTTCGCCATGCACTCGTTGTCCAAGAGAATTTCCTGTAGGTCGGATATTTCATCCACTTTGTTTACGTCGAAGCAAGCGCGGCACTGGCTGTCTCCCCGGACGATGGTATCGACGGCCATAGGGCCAAGGGCGACTCTCTTCGAAGTTAGCGCCCCCTGACCAATGCACATCATTGCCTCGACGACCTGAAACAGAGTTAAGGTAGCGGGATCATTTGTTGATTGATCTCGGTGTACGAGACAATCGGTGGTGCAATGGTCCGGGGGCACATGGAGACTACAGGCTTCGTTTACATTAATGTTCGTGCCATACCTGGGCCACGGTATTGTTTTTCGGGTTATGGGTTGTTGCCCTATCATACCAGGCAGTTTTCTCAAAAGTCAGGTTTTGGGTGAGCGATGCAACTCTTCAACTGAGAAAGGAGCCTCAGAAGATTGAGACGTACCTCTACGGTACCCAAGTCCCGACACCCGAGGAAGTGTTTATTCTTCATGTATTCCGTTAGGACCAGCTGTAAATATGGCGTCATAAATCACCTGACGCATGTGCGAGTTCCCGTAAAAAAGAACCTTGAACTTAGGCGGAAGCGGTACAACGTTCAGTTCCTCGCGTGTGGCGCTCCTGCACGATCCAGAATCCACGGCGTGAGGCACCCATTTCGGATACGCTGCATTCTTCTGAGTGGGGCAAAAGTACCTGTGTATCATGCACAGCAGTAATATGGCAGTCGCCGATTGTTTGGTTAGGGGACCATAGTTAGTAGGACCTACTGCTGTATACACAATAGGACCTACTATAGCCACCAAAACCTATACATTTCCCTATTTTTGCTAACAATATTTGATCAATATATACTGGTAGTCAGAAGCAAGGTTAAACTGTACATTGCTACGACACTAAACTGAAACCGCTTTCTCACCTAGCCTTCACAGTTGGACATGTGCAGTTGTACGGGAGTTCGACGATGTAGTCGTCGGACCATTCCGGAGACTTGCCGCTACCCGGTCGCGGCAGTAGCTCGTCCACGGTGCAAGGACGCTGCTTCTTGTCTGGCGCTTGCTTGAGCACTAGATGAGGATCGCCCGTGACGTTCACCGCTAGGTCACCGGCCAGACAGGGTTTCCATAGCGGTAGAAGGCATGTCAAAAGCACCAGCGCCAGCCACTCCATCATCTATGGTAGATACTGCAGTATGTCCAGCCCCATAAAATGATGTGCAACGTGCATGGGGTGGGGGGCGGGAAAACATGTCAGTTACAGATATCGTACCTGTATATCTTGATTTTTCAATGATTATCTAACATGATGGTGTGCGAACCCAGAAGTGATTATCGATCAATCCTAAGGGACGATAATGTTCAGCGACATCAGAAGCAATCTCCCGGCGCAATCCCATAGGGCGATGATGTCCAGCGATCTCGAGAGGCAAGGCCACCGGAGCAGCCGCAGCGCGAGGTCCGACGGCCTCTAGCACAGAGTAGACCGCCCACGGCGCCTAGAAAAAAATACAAGGCGGCCGCAAACCCAGTTTTTCATCCCTCGATGCCTCCCAAACCACAGGAGCACCAATCAGGTTACGACTTCGCTCAGAAGTTCGATCGCTGTATCCCCGTCGCTGCTGCCCGCGTGGGGCTTTGGGGCTGCGCCACCCCACACAAGAGATCCCAAGAGCGATAGCCTCCTAGCCGGTGCCAGCAAAAAAAAATTGCCGCTAGCCGCGGCGCTCCGGGGAGGACGCGTGCCGTCGCTTGCCTCGTTGGTTGCCAGCGGGAGTTTCTAAACCTTGTGCATTATTCGAATTTTAGAACACGATACTCGTACTCGTACGCCATTCCTCGATATGACTCAGAGTCGTATTTTTCACGAATTTCAATTCAATTTCGAAAAATGTTATTCAATTCCAAATATTAACGCTCCTCGTTAAGACTGGCCCTTAACGTGCTTTCGTTGTTTTCTTCGTATTTTTGAAGTTTTGGAGTTTTCTCGATTCTCTTGCCTGGTTGTGACCAGAGTTTCGATTCTGATTCGAGTTTTGGAGGATCATTTTTTCGAGAAGAAAATACCGTTTTTTTCTCGACATTCTTACGTATGTTACATACGTTCGTTGTTTTTCCAGGTTTTTTGTTTTTTCGATTGTCTCGATTAGTTTTTAATGTTTTTCGAACCTTCCTGAATCAATTTGCTTTTTTCATTCTTGTAAAAAAAGAAAAAACACCCAGCTCAGCTCAGCTCAGCTACAGCAGTAGCTCAGCAGCGCAACGCAGCGCAGCGCCGTGCGGTGCCGTGTGATACGGTGTTGTGCCATGTTGTGCCGTGCTGGCTGTGCCGTCCTATGCCTTCTCTTTCATGCGGCATACCAGGCGGGTACCATGCGAAGTAACGGCAGGTACCAGGTATGTATGATACGTACCGTATTCATATTAACAGCAGTACCAATAAATAAACGTATGATACGTACATCGACAAAGTCTAAAATGACAAAAAAAGGCACACCCGGCTCAGCTCAGCTCAGCTTTCAGCCCAGCAGCGTGCAGCGCGGTGCCGTGCTATGCCGTGCCGTGCTTTCTCATCAGGTGTCAAAATGAGTATGTACGCGTACATGCATGCGCCGTCCGTGTTGTTCGTCGAACCCATTTTTTCCCTGCACCATGGAGCTCTTGGCATTTTCAAGTCGCTATTAGCGTTACTAGTTGCACCAAATCATGGGCCGGTTCTGTCCCCTTGACATTTTTCTGTTGTACTCTTTCTTGCGCGAGAGAGGAGCCTTGCATACCAGGTACCAGGTACCATATACTGGTATGCAAACAAGGCACAACCTAAGGTGTGAGACACTCGAACCAGAACACAGAACACAGACAGCAGACAGACGATGTCGATGGTGATATCAAACAACTGTACCTATTTTGAGGGGGGATGCAGCAGCAACAGCAGCAGCAGCAGCA
Organism: Costaria costata; assembly: GCA_036873775.1. Lineage (NCBI taxonomy): Eukaryota > Phaeophyceae > Laminariales > Agaraceae > Costaria > Costaria costata. The sequence continues at coordinate 6,276 of JAYJME010003953.1, read as the reverse complement.
GCAGCAGCAAACAGCAGACCAGCCCGTACCAGGGGTATGATACGACATACGAGTGATGTACGCGATGTATTATACGAGCATCTCATTATATGTGCGTATTTTACGAGTACGGCTGTACACGAGTTTGGGAGAGAGCAGCGATGACAAGGTGTGGCCCCAATCGAACGAAGACGCGTTGCCCCGCTCCCCCGAGCCCAACACCCTAGCCCTTGCCATTACTAAATGTAATGTACCCTTGATTAAAAAATCGGTACCAGGTATATTTCGTGCTGCGATGAGACTGGAGAGCAAACCTCCTCTTTGACACTGCTGCTGTAAGCTGCACTGCTGCTGCTGTGTGTGTGTTCTTCACATTAAACCGTTCTTCTGCTGTAGACTACCTCGTATAGATACTGGTATTCATAGATGCAACATGCAACGCAAATGCCGAACAAATGAGCACCGCTGTACGTATTATTTAGATACGGAATTTCGACGACCTCATAGACTATATAATACGTACGTACGTACGTATAATATCTATTGTATACTTCCGAGAGCTCTGTTTCAAGTTTCAAGTTGCAACCCGCGAAACACGCAACACGAGCACACGAGGTAGCAGCAGCAGCAGCAGAGCAGCAGCAGCAGCAGCAGCAGAGCAGCAGCAGCAGCAGGAGCAGCCCAGCAGTTGCAGTACGTACGTAGCAAGTAGAGTACCAGGTATGATACTATTAACTCGTACCTGGTATAATAATAGTTGTCCTGCTGCTGTAACGAGTGCTGTGGCTGCGGCGCTCAGAGCAGCTCTACTCGTACGTGCAACAAGAGCAGCAGCAAGCTCGCCCGGGCAGGCAGGCGGCTGGGGTGGTCGTGGTGGGGTTTTCGTACTGCCCGCACATTCTGGGAAAATCGCGAAGATAAAGCTCGTTCTGTCTGGTCTGTCTGATGGCTGGTGTTTCGAACAAAAAACGGGGTCATGACTTTGACTCATGATGTCATTTCGAGGGTAGAATTATAATATTATCGTGCATCAGGCAAACGAGGCAACCGCAAAAACAAGCGAAAAATATGCGCCGAAAACAGGGGCATCGCACGCGGGGTCTAGTAGTCTACCTAGTACCGGTATATATCACCGCCCCGTCGCAGTTGCCCACCAGGTGGCATGACAATGACCACGTGTATGGTACGCTACAGCAGCAGCAACAGGCAACAGGGCTATCATACAGCAGCAGCAGTGATTCATCTTTACTGGTGCTGTTCGCACTTATCGTATCATCCGTGCCTTTGGTGTTTTGGTTTGGTGTTTGGTGTTGATATTTGATTCAGCAAAACCTTCAACTGACTTGTTTGTTGTGAACGACTTGCAAGTGGAGCCATCGCTGAAGGGTCAAACTGGCCCGACAGGGCGCAGCTAGCCGTCGTCGCCACAAGCCCCCCGGCGAGGCAAGAGCCCTACCAGAAAAAGAAATAAAGCTAGGTATATCTTACCTGATGCGATGGTGGGCGCTCCTGCAGGGACTTCGCTTGGTTCCTCTCCCTCCCTCTCCGAAAAGGTACGGTGAAAATTGAGAAGTGAGAAGAGATAATACGTAGAGCTCCCCGGCATATATATGTTTGTCGTCGTTGCACCCTCCCTCTCCTTACGACGGGCGGGTGTTGCCACGACTTATCGATGGGACCCTGCCAGTGAGCTGCTCTGCTTCCGTCGCGGCCCCTACCGGGCGGCGCAGGCTTTCTCTGAATTCGCAGATGCCTCGGACTGTGTATTTTGGCGCATATTTCCAAGCGAACAGAAATTAGGTAATGTTCAATAAACATGGAAGGCGTTTTTGGAGCGGGGATTTATTGAAAACGACATGTGCCCAATGCAAAGCTTTTTTTTGCCTGTCGCGTTCAGATTCTGACTTGATCGCGTCGCATTGGAGGCGCCGACCAGCGGCACGACAGGCGGAAAACCTCTATCGCCTAGCAACTGCAGAGCGCTGCTTAGAGCGCTGCGTCGACAAGAGAATGTTGTATACTGCACCGAACGTAGGCATTTTTGGTACCACAGGTACTGGTGGTAGGTATCTTTGGCCGTTGCAACGACAAATGAGACGTTACACGCGGTATCTTACCTATAGACTAGACTACAGAAGCAGTATTTATAGTGTACCTGGTACTAAAATACTTTGGTGCCACCCACCCTTGCTGGCATAAATCACCCAGCACCATCCGTGCCCGCGTTAGCTTTAGGCTTCATTGTCGCCTCGTTTGACGAAGAATAATATTGTTTGATTTGCTGTGGGCCGCTGCTGCTGATGTTTGGTACGCGGGAAAAAAAAGCAACAAATCCTCGCTTGCTTGTACTCTTTCGTACTGTATACCAGAGAAGATGCTGTCAAGATTTATCGCGACGGCACAAAACGAACAAAGCAAGCATATCGTATACAGTACGCGACAGATGTTAAGAATCTCTTATTTTTGGCCAGACTGGGATTCTTATGTAAGACTGGGTGTGCTCCACACTAATTTCAGTACAAAGAGGTCAAATTCTTATTTCCCCCCCAAAATGTCAGCCTCAAATTCTTAATGATCAGATTCTTAACATCTGTCGCGTACTGTATCATAGAGTAATAATAATGAAGATTGTGGGGTACAGCTAGAGTATCCATGTGTGAAGTAGGTATATACGTGCATGTTTCCATGCATACTTTAGGTACGCTCAAAACCCTCATCACTTATCACACAGTACAGCCTAGCAGTAGTATATATCAGTAGAAGAAGACCATGCCGGGTACGAGTATAGGCTATACGTAAGTAAGCTGACTGAAGATTTTGGTTGGATTTTGATTGGATCGGCCAGCCGGAAAGCGAATTCCAGCAGGGCACGTAGTTACTGTAGTCGGCGAAGGCGCCGGTGGACGTGTTTCAAGGCATAAGGGCGAGCACGACTTCGTGCGGTGCAGCATGCATACGTACCCAAACACATGCCGGTATACCAGGTAATGCTAATGCTTGCACACACGGAACATATCTTTGATTCCCACTTGATGATCTAGATGGTGATCTAGATCGTTCAAGGCAGATATAGATCTAGTTCCTGATCTGTATGATCTGTATGATCTAGCTCATGTTGCCGGGTGAGAACCGAATAACCTGCATGATCTAGGACAGGTTTTCCGGGTTGGATCTGTACCATACAGATCCTGCACAACATCTCATAGCTGCAGGTTAGGATCTAGCTCATCTAGATCATGATCTGTCCGAGGTGTGAATAATTTATGTGTACGTATGATATGGACACTTTCACCCCTTGGCAGGCGGCAACATTTACTACCGCAAACAAGTATCCCACACTACGTACGAGTATTTCCAAGTAATTTTGCCCCCAAAAAAAGTTTCCGGCTCTAAAGGGGCTATAACCGTTATAGCCCCTTTAGAGCCGGAAACGTATAACCCGTCGTACTACTGCCGTTACGACTGACTGTTGTTACAACTGCGTCCCGGCTTGGGGACGAAGTACTTGGAATTAGAGCCAGATATAGGCGTCTTCACACTGCAGCACTACAGAGTTGTACTCAAATAGTTACTGATAGTGTGGAACACTCGGACCCCATATTATAACATGTCTCCTGGCATCTTTGCTCGGCACAACAAGGATGAACGTCGGGACTCATACCAGGTCGTATACGAGACAGGAACGTATCAGAGGTGAAGCAGCACATCAGTACCTGGTATGATTTTGTATATGAACAACGCAGCCGGGCTGGTTTGTCTGGTCTACTGCTGTAAAGCAGTATCAGCATTGGTCTGGCAGTACTGCTGCTGCACACGAGCTCTCCGCCGCATACCAGACCCCCGCACTTGCGCAGGGGGGGGGCAGTCACAACCCAACTGCTGCTGCGTTCTAACTTCTACGAGCTATAATACGTACGATGCTTGCTGTATTCTGCCCTCTACCTGGTGGGGAGCAAGCACACTTTGTTCATGTTACGATCATATATACCTGGGATCATGCGATCCGCAACCGAGGCTCGACGCTGAGGGTGCGCACACCACCAAAGTGAAGCGGAAGTACACGTACACATGCTCGCAATGAACATGTCCACGATAACACGAGGGTGGTGGGGAGTCGAAGACACTGCCGGGGTATACAGGGTATTCGTATACCAGGTGTATACCAGGTACCTGGTACCTGGTATGTCATGTACCACGGATACGAGAGCAAGGTATCATGCTCACAGGAGTCGGTTGCAGAGTGCGCTTGACAGCACTCGCTGACGGCAGTAAAACCCTCTCTCTTCTCCCAGAGAAACCAGACCCTGACTACGTGCTAGCTGTGATGTGCTCTCACCCCAGCCATGCTTCTCTCCCCGAAGAAGTGGATACGACGATGACCGCACCCCGAGCAACCCGCAGAAGCAGCAGCAGCAGCAGCAGCAGCAACAGCAGGGTGGTTATTCAAACCGCGCGATGCGGCGAGACAGGCGGAAGCAAGGATCAGGCTCCGAAATAGGAGACCCTCAAAACCACGAAAACGGTGATATGCGGCGATTGGTCTGAGCTTGGCTCCAACCATCCAGAGAAGGAGGGGGGGTTGGATCACGTTCGTGGGTTCCTGGGCGCGAACCACCTGTGTGTGGTCTGCTGTCCTCGTGTCGTCTGGCGTCCACAGGCCATCATTTTACCAGCGTGTCTCCTTCCCCGTATCCCCTGTCCCCTGTCCAGGGAGTTTGTATATATATGATTGTCTCTCTCTCTGACGTCAAATATCAGGGAACCAAATTCCTATATTCAACCACGCCTCAACGCACCAAGTTACCCAACCTCAGCTCACATTTCCTCTCTCGCTGGTCGGTAAAACGATGACCACTGCTTCCTTCCCCGGCGCAGAACAAGCGTGGATTACAGAAGGAAAGGGTCGGCTTCTAGGGCCAAGGCGTACCGAAGGAGCGGCGTCCGAAGCGGACAGCAGAGGAAGCCTGGAGTCGATGATGGTGAGAGAGTGCTGCCCGCCCCATTCCAAGAATATTTCCATTCAACAATTTCAGCTAAAAAAAACAATTTCAATTCAAGTAGTTCATCACATCCCTGGCGCTACGCGCACTCAAGGTGGTTGATGGCTCGCCCCCGGCAGGTGCAGCTGCACATAGGGGCATGGATCGCGTTGCGTTGGTCGAGGCTTTCTCATATATATGACGGTGGTGGCGATGTCGAGTCCTAGGGGAGAGTATGTATCACCGGAGCCTGGCCCCCGATAATCAATAGATGTACGTTCGTTCCATATAGCAACAGCAAGTCGGAGCCGCGCACACACTTTTTTTGAACCCAACGGGTCTCACGGGCCCCGAAAAGTTAGAGCAGCACCAGCACCAGCAGCGGCAGCTACGGCGACATGCGCTTCTAATTCTGGCTGTCCCTGCGATGGCGACTCGCAGCCCTGGAAAGGGTGTACCCCACGGCGCTGCTGCCACCGCAGTTTGCCCCAGCGGCACGCACGAGCGCGGCATTTTTGTTTTCGTTCGAGATTGACCCAAAAACGGATCTGTTTTGTGCGTTGCTGTGATGATGTGATATGATGATATTATGTGATACGTAAACTGCAGTACGTACGTACCAGGTAGGAGATATGATACGAACCAGGTATGATACACTTGCAGCAGCTTTGTAGTTTGTCCGCTCGCAAGATAGCCCTCCCTCCCTCCCTCCCTGTGACCAATGCCAGTCCAAGGCACGGCAGCATCCGCCTTATCTACCCGTACCCTAGTAGTGCTCGAGGTCTCCACAAAGAAAGAAATATGGATACGGGTTGTTCCGTCGTGCGGCTGTCATGTGTATAATAGCTCGCCAGATGGATTAATATTTTGTTGCTGTCCTGCGTACCTTGGTATTTAACGACGTGATTTTTGCCCCCCAGCCTGCCACCAGTAGACTTTTATGATATCGACGAAAATTGGAAAAAAAAATGAGAAAGTTCGTGCGCTCTCGTTTTCCTCATGTCACTCTGTTTTTAAGTAATAAAAAAAATCGTACCAGTAGTACATGGTACTGGCACGTTTATTACGATATTATGATGCCTACTGCTGGTGGTGATTTCCCGGAAATACCAGTACAGCAAGCCAGAAAACATACCACGCAGCTCATGGCAGGCAGTCCAGGCAGGGCTCATGGCGCCCCTGGCGATGAGCTACGATCCATAACATGATGATACTGGTACGGTACGTCAGATATATTATACTAGTGATTGGTGGTAATTCGGCGCGACCTCAATACCTGCAGTAGTCCAATCTGCGATGCTGTGGTCGTGTAGTACAA
>JAYJME010003952.1:0-11473 GCA_036873775.1 Costaria costata | reverse complement strand
ATAGGTTTTGGTGTCTACAGTAGGTCCTATTGTGTCTACAGTAGGTCCTATTAACTATGGTCCCCCGTAATAACAGTGTTTCGTCCTATTTTCTTTGGTCCCCCGTAATAGGTTAGACGGCGAGGTTGACGCATGATTTTGTGTAACACAAACTGGTTTCGGTAGGTCCTCAAATCAAGAAATCCCCGGACCCATCCCACGATAATGTTACACATATTTGTAACACCTCCCCCTTGCGGCCCTCTGTAGCTCTCATCCCAAACCCAACTTTGAGAAATGTTGTGAGCTTAACGCGGCGAAACATGCGGAGGCCTGGTACATCACAAATCACGACGGTTTCAGGTTGTAACCCCTTTAGAGCCGGAAACGGTTTTTGGGGACAAAACTACTTAGAAATAGTGTGGGCTAATTTCTTGGGGTAGTAAAGGGGTTAAGAAGCTCGGTTGTTCCAAAACTATAAACTAGCCGTAGAGTGATGCTTATTTCGTTTTGTGGTACTTTGGGCCTTGCCTGGAGGGGGATGAGAAGAAGCAGGGCACCGAAACCCGCCAGGAGCGAGGCCCCGACAATGTGGTAGCCGACGGCCAGGGTGACCAGCGCCGAAAGCGGGGACGCCCAGAGGCAGTTGACAAACGTCCCGCAGTCCTGGAACCTCTCCACGTCCGTTGTCGCCAGGTTGACAAGGTGGCCAGTCGTTACCTGCGTTGTTGAACGGGGACAGCTTTTACGTGTTGTGGAGACGCCAAAGAAGGCACATCAATATATTTACGAAATCAATCCAAAACAATAGAATAACCACGAACCCACGGACGTGGGACGCAGGTTACGCTTTTGCGGAATTTCCACTATCAGGGCCGGCGGCGGGAGGTAGGGAAGGAAGTTGAGGTGGGTGGTTGTCGCCGGATTTCCTGAGATTGAACAGTGGCTTACCTGTGCTTTGTGGGGTTTGATTTTGTGCGCACAACGAAACCAACGCTCTATCGATAAAACTGAAGGGGTTAAAGGTTTCCTGTCGGTGTGTTTTTAGATCGAGAGAGGTGGAGTTAGGGGGGCGTTAGGGAGAGGTTCATCTAAAAACAACGTCGTAAAACCAATGGTCGAGCTCGAGCAAGCACGGGAGAAAAAAATCAACCTGTCGTAGAGATCGAAATATTGACTCGAACTCGGACCAGTACAAACAAAATTGCAGTCTCCCGCACTGATTGCTGCGTCGCAAACGGCTGTGAACGTTTAACGACCATGGCCGTTCAAGGATCCAAACCAGCTTTGTTTACGTTGCAGGTAGTCACGAAAAATGCGAGGGACATAACAACTGCATCGACACCACTTGTTGCGTATACTTTGGTATTGAATGAACAACTGATATCGATTGATGAGGGTGGCCCGAATAAACTCGTTGATCTGACCGGGACAGCTCTCCTATTGCTGTTTGTCACAACGTTAGAAACGACAGCGATGATCTACTCAACATGCTGGTGTGCGTTCGTCACGCTTCTACGAAACTATACAATTACCTTGGAGGTGAACACCGTTACTGGTCGTCGATAGACAGATGTGTTTGGATTCTGTTAGCCTGGCCTTAGTTTCGTTCATTGGCACACCGGCGTATGGTTCCTCAAACACCACACCATGCCGGCGTGGACCACAAGAGAGGCATGATACGATGGAGGTGCACCGGTTTTATTCTGGGGCGCCTCACTTTATGGGCTCTTAACTTCACCCACATACTGGTTCTGAGTAAACCAAAAGTTCAACCCGATTGACAAACCCATGACCTGGGTACATAAAACAATCAAATTGCAGAAGGAGAATGACACCCTGACGATTTCGGGTTAAGGTGCTCCGTCATTCAGAAACACCAGAGAGCCAAAACGTGCTACATCTATCATAGCACGCCTCGAGAACGAATGAAAACTATGTGTACATACATTATACGTCAACCGACGAGCAACTATATATGACCCGTACACACCCCTAACATTTTCAGTATCAAACCCTCTCGAGGTAACAGTGTCTGTACTTCTATTCTAGTCAAGCCGGTGCGATACACGCGTTGTGCCTGTCCGGTGGCGTTGGCGGCTTCTATTCTAGTCAAGTTGGTGCGATGCACGGGTTGTGCCTGGCGGGAAACTCTTTGCCGATACCTGGACGTTTGTGACATTTACTGTATAAATCTCGTGCTAGAACAAGGCGAAGAAACGTAAAAAAAAAACTTGAGTTTACAACTCTTCTAGCTCAACTCACGACCGCGACACTCGATCCATGCGCACTATCTGAACAACCGCCACAAGACAAAAATACAAAAGGTTCTGCTTAACGTTTGCCCCTTGCACGTTGTGGGATATATGTTTTTTTGACCCACCTCGCCGAGCGAGCTGAGGCGGAGTCGAAGAATTTTGTCGTAGATGAGGGTTGTCGCGCCGACCTTCATCTGCATGCCCATAACATTTCCGACGAAGACGAAGTGGTGGTGGCAGACGCTGACCAAGAGCACCAGCAACGGCATGGGTTGCCCGTCGGGACGACGGGAGGGGAAGACACCGCACGAAAGCCTTAGCACGGAACAGACTTTGGATATAGGTGATAGGAAGAGTGGCTGCGTCCTTTGTTGCTTCGCCTGTGGGCGGGTAATTGCATGTGCCAATGCCCCATGCTATGATAAAGGTGCACCCATTGTTTTTATTGCTCTTTCTTCACTTTAGGAGCTCGATGTCATACCCTAAAACTGTTTGTGAGCAAACTGGAACGGCGGACCAATGAGCAAACCCATGGACTAGGCACAAACAAAAAACATATAGCTAATCAAGAATGACAGTCGGATTTTGTTTGAGTCAAGTAGCCCCGTTATTCAGAAACCGAAAAACAAAAAACGTGCAACCTCAATCGTACCACGCGTCCAATTGCGATTCAATCTGACACAAAACATTGTACTCAGGATATGCTACAAGCTGCGTTAAGTGGAACGACCGAGATTTACTCCCCGACAAAGTGTTAAGTTGTTTTTTGTCGAGTCAGACCGTTAAACTTGTTAACACGTCTGCTTCAAGGTATTTCGAACATCCGAATATTACCAGGTGCATTATGTTGACTTTGTTTTCTGCCCTGCGTTTTTATCACGTGAAAAGGGTTGTTGGAAGCTTTTGACCACTTTAAGCAGAGCAGTTTAGAAGGAACAAAACAAATTACAGCATACTCTAATAAACATATTGATACCTGGTACTCTACAAAAACGCTGGTCAAGGTTCGGGAAAGACACGCGCAACGATAGGTATTTTCTGGGGCTCCTTACGTTAGGAGCTCTGTACTCCACCCACAAACTGGTTGTGATAAACTAAATAAACAGTGCAACCCGGTAAAAAAACGCACTGACCTGGGTATACAAAACCATAGTATTGCGAAACGACAGTAAGACCCCAACGAGTTTTGGCAACGAGTTTTGGCTAAGGAGCCCCGTCATTCAGAAAAAACATAAAAACGCCCAAAAAGGTTCACCTCTATCGTAACACGCGTCGAAGGATTTATCAACAAGCACGAGTGCGACATTTCACGGTGCTGCTCAAAACCTCACCTTAACGTTTGCACTTATAATTACGTAAAACGTGTGTCGTGCACGCACGTCTTGTATTTATTATCTCAATCAGTATCAATGGAACCAATTGGACATATTTTGCACACTTTAGCAACGAGGTCCGCCTTTTCACGTACGGCGCCGACACTGCTGTTGGCTCGTCACCTGCGACACTTCAGGGAATTCCCGACGCGTGCTACCATAGAGGTTGCACTTCTTGGCTGTTTTTGTTCCTGGATGATGGAGCTCCTTAACCCTTTTACCACCGGAATAATGATCCCACACTATTTCCAAGTAGTGTTGTCCCCAAAAACCGTTTCCGGCTCTAAAGGGGTTAACCCATAATCGTGAGAGTGTAATTCTTGTTTTGCAATATGGTTGCTTTGCATACCTAGGACGTGGGGTTTTTAATCGGGTTGATGCACTTTCAGGTTACTCAAAAACAGATTTTTTGGTGAAGTTCAGAGCTCCTAAAGTGAGGAGCCTCAGAAACAAAGCGGTGCACCTCTATCTTAGCACGCCTCCTTTTAGAAATATATTGGATCAATGGAAAAGATTTTTCAACTATTACAGTAAGTAGAGCAGACACAGACGGTAGAGGTGCGCCGGTTTCTTTCTGAGGCTCCTCACTTTAGGAGCTCTGTTGTTTACCCACAAACCGATTTGGATTAAACTAAAAATGCAACTTTGTTGAAAACCCAACACCTAGTTATAAAAACAAGATCTAGTGCAAAACAAGAATGCCATCCCGACAATTTTGGGCTAAGGAGCCCCCGAAAATTCAGAAACAAAAACGCCCGAAAAAAGGTAGAAAGAAAACGCAAGTAGAGAGTATTTCCGGTGGTCTGCTTTGTTGTGGGTATTGGCTAGCAAAACCTATTGTTTTAGTTGTCTGTAAAGAAAATAAAACACAGGGGCCGTCCTACGCTAGACGTGAACTACGCTAAAGGGTATCACTGCTGCAGCATTTCGACTATATATTTAGTATGGCTGGCCGTAGATTGACCCGTAAGATGTGACAACATATCCAAAATATCGTTGGACGTCGTTGTGTTTGTTCACAAGAGTAGTATCCTTCGTTCCTGGTATACGGCTGGGGGCAAGGTAACGCATATACCTACGGTCAACGGTCCCCGGAACATTTCCTGATACTCTCCATGCTTAACCCAAACCCTTTATCGAAAAAAAACAACAACAAACGTGCTACGTACCCGATGAACAATCCTATCAACTGGGATGCATAACGAAACAGATTTGCAAACATAAGAACACTATTCCGAAGATTTTGGGCTGTAAGGAAGGAGCCGCATCACCCAGAAACCGTTTCAACCCCGAAAGACGCGTGCTACGATAGAGAGGTAGCACTTCTTGACTATGTTTGTTTCTGAACGACGGAGCTCTTTTACCCCAAATCGTCAGGGTGCCATTCTTGTTTTGCAATATGATTGTTTTGTATACCTAGGTCATCGGTTTGTTAATCGGGTTGCACTCTTGGTTGACTCGAAACTAGTACGTGGGTGAACGTACAGAGCACCAAACGTGAGGACCCTCAGAAAAAAACATGTGTATCTCTACTATAGCACGCCTCGAAAACAAAACATTATCAAATGCTACCTATACCGTAGCAACGTGTCTGGTATTGTTTGCGTGAGTCAGGGTTTTGGGCGAGAGGTGTACCTCGCTTCAAGAGGTCCTCAAGAAAGGAGCATTCCTTTATCGATACATGTCTTACTACCCCTGTCTCGAACAGTACCGCGCGTTGAAACCGGTACGTGTAGTCCATACGGGCAAAAAAAACATTGATGCTTGTTTCCCGGAGGTGGTTATCCTAACCCTATCAGGTCTTACCGAGTTTCTTTACACGTAGTAAAGATTTATCAACGCGGGGTACATTGCTGCATTTTACGGCGGGCTCCCCATCGGTCGCGGACGGGATATCCGTCTCGCTTCGCTTCGCCGACTGACGTCGGCAAATCGACTCTATAGAGCGTTCCCCACGATGACTTGCCCACTTAAGGCCAAATACGCTATTATAGCTAAAAGGCATCTGTTGTGTATGTATGCGTCGTCGAGTCCTGCCGACTCCCAACTCTAATGTTTAGGGCGTGGTATTTTTTTTTTTTTTTTTTTTGGTATGACATGATGTAGACGTCGTCAAGCGAGGAGGTTCACAAAACATGAGGCCCGCCCTTGGCGTTGCAAGCATCTGCGCCAGACAACTATTAATAATGCTGCCGTACGCTTAACACCGATTTCTTTGTGGTCAAATCGCGTCGTCACCGCACCGGCCGTCTCTTCCGGGAGTCTTACCATAGGGTAACTGCACTCGCCACCAGGGCAGAGGCGTATGCCCAGCCCTTCCAGCTCGGCGCGTTCTCGCCGTCGAAGTAGCCGATGAGGAACCCGAGCAAAACAGCCTACCAGTACGAAAGCAGGAGAAAGGCCCCCAAAGAAATAGGAGTATACGCGGGGGGGGTTGAAGACTGGGAGGCATCGCACTGTTGTATGGGTGCATGCCAATAACTTCTGAGGGTCCCCAGTTTGCTCGAGGATACCATGTAGCCTCCTCAACGCTCGTCGTTGCGGGAAAAACAGTAAAAGTTCAGAGCAAAAATATTTCATCGCCAAATATATCGTCCCCAACCACGTTTGACATTTAAGCATTCCGTACCGACCCAACTGAAACGTGTATGGCTTATTCTAACGACCCCTCTCTCCATTAAACAAAACATCAGGGCAGTACCGGGGTGTGGATGGCCCGTCGACACTCATCAGTATATCGATTAAATAATAGCGCTACTACGAGTATCTAACGGCGCAGACTGGAGTTCGGACACCATGGGGTAACCCTCTCAACTAAGGATCCCGTCTGGGTCAGCCCATACTTGACAGGAACAATGCAACAGCACCCGTGAGTCGTTCTACGAAAGCCCCCCCAGATTTTCTTTAACGAAATCGCCGGTTTTGAAACCAGCTTCCGGCCGTCTTTCCGGAAATACGGTGCCCCTGACCACCGCGACGTCATCGTTCGATACTCCTTCGCAACGCAAACCAGAAATGATTGGAAGATATTTTTTTCATAGCATCCTCCCTCGTGTCTTAACAGCCATGAAACGTTTGTTAAAGAAAATCGCTGGTTTAAGGGGGGGGGGCTATCGTAGAAGCAGACCCGTGTCGTCTAGGCTTCGAGTACACCCTGAAAAAACAGTTGCGCGGCAACCCAAGGCCAAACTTCACCTGCGCGATCTCTGCGGTGTTTTCCACGAGCAGAATGAACGCTGACAGGATCAAACGGCCGCGGAAAGTGACGAAAAGCGCTTTGAGAAGCGCCACTCCCTTGCGCCTGCCGGCATCGTAAGCAGAGTCTTCTCCAAGCTTGGCTCTCTCCCTGCCGGAGGTAGGTGCATATACAACAGGTATAAGGGGTCAAGGTTGGGGAAGGAGCGGAAGGGTGCGCGGTCTACAAATATACTGGATCTATGATAGAGGGGGGCACCCATATGACCCCCTCTTTAGCCAACCATAGGCGCTCGTCTAGATGCTCACCCATTGTTTTGCAATGCCATTTTCCCATATGTTTAGCGTCATTACGTGTATTAGTCGCGTTCGGATGGGTTTTGGTTAGCTGAGCAAAACAAAAAGTAGACAAAAGTGCCTACAGTACGCGACAGATGTTAAGAATCTCTTATTTTTGGCCAGACTGGGATTCTTTTGTAAGACTGAGTGTGCTCAACACTAATTTGAGAACAAAAGAGGTCTAATTCTTATTTTCCCCCCGAAATTTCAGCCTCAAATCCTCAATGATCAGATTCTTAACATCTGTCGCGTACTGTATTGACGAGGGGTAATGAGTCACGCGCCCGAATGGCCTAAGCGCGGAAATGAAAATCGGGGTGTACCCCCCTCTCTAGAATATGCCCATACCACGGTAATGATAGCCTTGTTGGGTGGTTGATTTACGATCAGAGGGAGATCGGATGGGACCGCGGCCAGTATGACGATGATGGCAGCGTTTACTGCTTCCAGATTGGATGCGACACGATCCCAGTACGAGACGTTTCTCCAATTGGCAATAGCAGCAGCAAAACAACAAAACCTCTGTTGCTAAGGATTGGGTATATGACAGGTCGGAACACAGGTCCACGCTATAGCTCGTAGTGTCAGCAGCTCCCGCGCTTGGGTGTTGTGAAAACTAGACGCGACACGTTTAGTTGGGCACGCTGCTCGATTAGGCAATTTGCAGCAAAGAGACAAAAACTGATTAGTCCCCCTTTAACGCTTATGAAAAACACGCTAAGGCGAGGTATAAACACCTACGCACGTACCGTAGTGAGGAGGGGATGCTTAGGCTTAGTGACAGCGGATCTGAGTCACGACTAGGGAGGGAGAAGGAGAGATACGAGCCCAGATAATTATAAATGGGGTAGGCAAACAGAAAGATGGCGAGCTTGAAGTGTCAGGAGCCTCTGGCCCTATCCCCGTGCCACGCCTGACGTGGAAGCCTCTTTTGTCTTGGCGACTGTTGCTCAAGTCGCTATATATATTACAAAACGCTCATCCAACTCGGTCCAAAATAAACAACAAAACAAATTGACGAAACTATCTTTAAATCTGAACGAATTGTCTGCCCAGCCCCAACTTTTCACGTGGTGTCGTTTCATTTCGAAACAATTCTTATGGTTTAAATTGCTTTAGGACAGACATATTTCATAGAAAAGAGAGCGCTCTTGTTATCTGTCCTCCAGCATCATCTGGCATTGAGAGACAATGGACTGCCAACCCCCGACAAACATGGTTCTTCCGGCCTTAGTACACGACGAAAGAACTAAACCTGTTACTAAATGTGTGCAGTTCGTGACAAGACTAAAGCAGTGGAGCGTGCAGTACTGGCGGCGCTGAAGCATGGGATCGTGCTGTAGCTCGCGCCGAACAGAGGTTCGGCAGAGTAAAAGCATACTGATAGTAAACCCATACATGACAGATCAGGCGCCGAAGCCGCCTGAACTAACGAGTTTATGCCAAAGTAAACCGCCACACAGTGTGGTACTAATCCCCAGTAGCATGTGGAGTTGATTTCGCACTACAAATATCCTGACAGTTTAAAGTTACGGAGTTCCGGTAGTCAAAATTGGACATGCTTAAAATCGATACCCTTGCCTTAGCTCGCGTCCCCAACTGTTCCGTTCTGTTGTGTCCCACTCTGTTGCTGTTACGAGGGGGCAATTCGTACTCTGAGTCGTTCTACGATAGCCCCCAAACGTTTCTTTAACGAAATTGCCAGTTTTGAAACCAGCTTCTGGCCGTATCTCCTGAAAACACAGTGCCCCTGGTCAACCCAACGTCATCGTTCGTTAGTACTTCGCAAGCAAGAAACTACTGGTATTACTTTTTTTCTCAGCATCCTTCCTCGTGTCGAAGAGCCATGAAACGTTCGTTAAAGAAGATTGCTGGTTTAGGGGGGGAGGGGGCATCGTAGAAGCAGGCCTCTCTGCCACACGGTAATTCAACACGTCGCTCAACTCGACGTGAGTCGAAGAGGAAAGACAACTCTGAGTTACCCTCGCGAAACAAACGAAGCCCAGTACCATGTAGTGGAGAGGGGGGAGAGGAGCCTGCACTTTGCCCCTCGATCTAACTTACTGCTATAGGGAGGGAGCTGGAGTAGAAGAACGAAGATAATTAAATTGGATAGAAAGAACGGACATATAAATAACGCATTCGTGCAATAGCAAGCAGGCTGAGTACGTTTATATATCAATTATACACTCGCGGAAAAACGTTCTTGGCCGGTCCCACACACATTCACATATGTTTTACCTGTGCCGCATTTGGAGCCCTGAGCGCCGAGTTGAGCGAGCAGCGGCCTTTTTGCGCCAACCATACATAATGAGCACACCTGAACGAATCTAAAAAATGAACACCATTCCACAATTCTCCCATGTACCGTTACTCATTAGTTATTTGCGCCAGCCAGATAATCAACACGTATATGTTATATGACTGATGATTTCTCTTTGGCAGAAGAGCGGTTACGGGCTATTCAAGAGAGCGCCAACCATATAACGAGCACCCTATGACTAATGATTTCACTTCGGCACAAGAGCGGTTACGGGCTATTGTAGAGAGCGAACTTTACCCATATACGAAGTATGTCGGACTTTACCTAGTCCCTCTGGCTGTTTGTGGCGATAGAGCCCCTCCCTCTGCCACAGTACAACAACTATGTGAGGAAAGAGCGCGATTCTGGTGTTCACTTTGACTATTATGTACGGCCCCCCCTCAGCGAGCACGGCTCTGAACTATGACAACTATGTTCGGTCCCCCTCAGCGGGGGCCTACATATTGAGCACGATTTCCTCTACCTTCTACGTATTACGGGGGACCAAAGTAAATAGGACCAAATATTGTTAGCAAAAATATGGAAATATATAGGTTTTGGTGTCGACAGTAAGTTCTATTGTGTCTACAGTAAGTCCTATTAACTATGGACCATAAATTGTTACCCCAAACAGAAAAATATATAGGTTTTGGTGTCTACAGTAGTAGGTCCTCTTGTGTCTACAGCAGGTTATATAAAACTATGGTCCCCCGTAATAGTATACCTGATATATTTTAGTCGTAACCCAGATCCGGCGTCACACGGCAAACCCTCCCCAACCCTCCCTTTTACTGCTGTTCGGACCTTACTTTATATTACGAGAATGTTGCAGCCCTATCTTCCCTCGTCGACTCGCGTCGAACTGCCCCTGCCCACGATATGCGCGTTGAGCAGTTTCACCACGGTGGGGTCTTCTCTCTCTCTCATAATCGTAGCCAAGATCCGGGGTCACACAGCGGGTCTTTCTTCCCCCTCCCATCTACGGTTCTGGCGTTGACGATTATTAATAGCAATAATACTGCGGTTAATTAGTTTCTCGTCGACTGTCGTCGAATTGCGCCTACCCACGCCATGCGCTCTCAGCGGTTAGTTAAATATTTTAGCTTTTGCAAATAAAATAAAAAGACAAAATCCCACGTATAAACCACAGAGTATTTTAGCCTGGACGGTTTAAGCCGGCAAACCCGCGGATTGTTTTTAGCGGTTACTCGGAACACGCCTTCTGTTGTTCCAAAAACCGGATGAAAGCGGTGTTGGGACCGCTTTCATTGAAGCGATACACCGTCAGGCGCAAAAGCCTTGTATATATTAAAATTCGTCTCACCGATCCCAGTTGCGTCGGAGAGTGTCGCACAAGACTTGACTGCGGCACCACGAGAGCCCACAAATGACCCGAACCGGAGGTACCATTGACAGCGGGAAGAAAAGGGCGTAAAGAGAGACAGACATAGATGGCACGATTAAACATGTGACACCGAACGTACGGCAGATGACAGACGTGGTCAAGCAAAGAACATGCCACAAAAGGGCACATACATGCAGCAGATAAGAGAGGCAGACATGGCAAGAATAAACGAAACATATTGCACCGAACGATGGACAAGGCCGGTCAATCAATTGTATATGGACGGCAGACAGAACACATATAGACATGTAGAAAATATTTCAAACGACAGAAGAAGCACAAGCAACGTATAATGTATATACAAATATCTATTACTAAGCGTATCGAAGCCCGCCAATATAACTAACTACCAGACGTATCGAAGCATCAAGAATCCTGTTCGCACAGGTGACGTTGTATTTATCTATTAACAGGCGTATCGAAGCCCCCAATACAAATATCAAGCGTATCGAAACCCACCGGTACGAATATCATCATGTTTCTGGGAATTACCATAAGTGATCAGGCACATGACACTAATTTCAAAACTGCCAGGTAACCAACATTTCGCTCGGTATGTTGCTTCATGCTTACAGCACAGTTCATTTCAACCCCCCCCCTCCCCTTCCCGGCTACCACGCCC
>JAYJME010003951.1:0-11477 GCA_036873775.1 Costaria costata | reverse complement strand
TACCCCGAGTTAATTAAGTGCACCCCGTGACAAAAGCCGAAACAGGTGCTCTCGACCCCTTAAGAGCCGGAGACGGATTTTGGGGACAAAAATACTTGGAAATAGTGTGGGATACTTTTTTGGGGTAGTAAAAGGGTTAGCTACACACTCTTACCTGTAGTGGGAGCAATATGTACAGCTTTTAGTTTAGGCGGGACAAGTCGTTTCGGCCGCTCTTAACCCCATCAGAGCCGGAAACGGTTTTTGGGGACAAATGTACTTGGAAATAGTGTGGGACACTTTTTGGGGTAGTAAAAGGGTTAACGCTCTTAACTCGGGGCACATGCTACGATAGGCGTGCACCAGTTGTTTTCTGAGGCTCTTTACTTTAGGAGCTCTGTACTCCACCCACATGAACATACTGGTTTTGAGTGAACGGAAAGTGCAACAGGATCGACAAATTCGTGAGCTACCGTAATACCAGGTAGGTATACAATCAAATCATATTGCGAACCAAGAATGACACCCCGACGATTTTGGGTTAAGGAGCCCCGTCATTCAGAAACAAAAAATGCGAAAAAAAATGCTACCTCTACGTGTCGTAGCATGCGTCTCAACGGACGGTGTGTACTCACCGTGAAAAGTTTTTTTTTCGGGACAAGCCGTTTTGACCGCTCTTATCTCCCAAATGCTTTTAACTCGGATGCTCTTAACTCGGTGTACTCACTGTGTACAGTTTTTAGTTTAGGCGGGACAAGCCGTTTTGGCCGCTCTGATTTCACGAATGCTCTTATCTCGAACGGACGCGCTTAACTCGGTGTACTCACTGTATATAGCGTTTAGTTTAGCGGGACAAGCCGCTTTGGCCGCTCTTATTTCCCGAATGCTCTTATCTCGAACGGACGCGCTTAACTCGGTGTACACTGTATATATATGGCGTTTAGTTTAGGCGGGACAAGCCGTTTTGACCGCTCTTATCTTCCGAATGCTCTTAACTCGGATGCTCTTAACTCGGGTGCTCTTAACTCGGATGCTCTTAACTCGGGGTGGGGGGGGGGGGAAGCTCATGATGAGGAGAACCTCAGACAATACGAGGTGCATCTATCTGCACACCGTAGCATGCGTCGTCGACTGCAGTCAGTCAGTCAGTCAGTCCACTTTTTTTGGGGGGAAAGTACTTGGAAATAGAGTCAGATATAGCTAGCTTTCTGTAAAATAGTGCTGCAGTGTTAAGATGGCCAAATGACACACACATGCTACGATAATAGGAGTGCACCTTCTTCACCTTCTTTCTACGAGTAAGATTCCTCGCTTGCTTGGGGAGAGCTCTCTGTACCTCGTCCAAAAAAACCCAATTTTTGAGAAAAGACTGCTTCTACGATAGCCCCCCCCCCCAAAACCAGCGATTTTCTTATTTAACGAACATTTCATGGCTGCTCGACACGAGGAATGATGCTAGGGAACAAACATCTTGGAATGACTTCTATTACGGGGGACCATAGTTAATAGGACCTACTGTAGACACAATAAGACCTACTGTAGACACCAACACCTAATATATTTCCCTATTTTTGCTAACAATATTGGGACCATAGTTAATAGGACCTAGTGTAGACACAATAGAACCTACTGTAGACATCGAAACCTATATATTTCCCTATTTTTGCTAACAACATTTGATTTGGTCCTATTTGCTATGGTCCCCCGTAAATAGTAGTGTGCGAAGGACTATCCAACGATGACGTCGGGGTGAGCAGGGGCGCCGTATTTCAGGAGATAGATGCGGCCGGGAGCTGGTTTCAAAACCGGCGATCTCGTTGAAGAAAGGTTGCACTTTTCGGCATTTTGTTTTCTGAGTAACGGGGCTCCTTAACCCAAAATCGTCGGAACGTCATTCTTGTTTAGCAATACGATTTTTTTAATGTCTAGCCCATGGGGTTTCTCATCGGTCTGTCTTTCCAGTTTAGTCCAAAACTGCTTTTGAGTGCGATTCGGAGCTCCTAAAGTTAAGAGCCTCAGAAAAAACATCATGGAACAACACCTCAACCATCGTAGCATGGGTCAACCTAACAATCAGTTTTTTTTTAATTTAAAACTTCACAGTGAGGTCGAGGATGTGTTCAACTATACATCCTACCCCCGCACACCTCCCACCTGGTTCCAGGTTGTGCGAGTCTCCTGCATCATTTTGAATACTGTTGTATCCGAATTTTTGCCCTACCTTCGGTTAGGGTGTTGCTCGGTGAAAGCTTCGCTCCCTGGGTCGTGCCGGCGATGATGAGG
This sequence comes from Costaria costata, assembly GCA_036873775.1. NCBI lineage: Eukaryota > Phaeophyceae > Laminariales > Agaraceae > Costaria > Costaria costata. The sequence continues at coordinate 9,215 of JAYJME010003951.1, read as the reverse complement.
CTGGAGTCGGTCGTCTTGATTGCTCCTATCAGTAGCAAAGCAGCGAGGTCTCACGGTTAATACGATGCCATGATTGATGGTTTTTCAGTTGTCTACAACACATTTGCCTGTAGACATGCAGAGTATACATACTTTATATACTCTAGTTCCCCTCGACCATCCGTCAAATATGTGCCACACGTCTCCGATGGGGAATATGGGGCAATGTAGAGGTTGACGGTTGTCGTTGCTGGGTACTCGGGCAAATTCACATGTAGCGTTTTTTCCTGAGATCGTATCTATGCACCAGTATTTCCTTACAGTGCCCCGACTGAACGAATATCCCGTCATAATTAACTTAGTTGTTGTATGGGGCAACAATACAGTGCCGCTAACGGTATTTATTTACAGGATCGTGAGCGGCAGGATATATTTGTCAACTGTCGCCAACTTGTTTTCCTTGTTGGCTTGTGGACGGTAGCTGGTGTCGTTCGGTCAAAAGACAGTAGACAGACTTCAATACGTTACTGATGTCTCAAGTCTACCTTGGTCCTGCTGTACTTCTGGAAGTCGACGGATAGAACACAAAAAAGTAGTAACAACAAACAACGCACGATCACACCAAGCTACCACATAAACGGAAACAAAACATCAGCCCAGTCAAAAACAGGTGGCATCGGGTAGCCCCGGGAGCTGAACGATGTGTTTCCCCCGGCCGGGAGAAACCAACTTCAGGAGGCACACGCATCCCTTGCAGCCACGATCTCGTGACTGCGAGCGCCAAGCCGTTTCGTTACCATCGCCTTGAGCGTTGCAATCTTCTGAGGTGTGGCCAACTCGGCGCGGCAGCAGAGATTAGGAAAAAACAATGATTTTTTTGCTAGAAGAGTCACTGCTGCTGTAACGTTGAGATGTACTATATGTCAGACGATAATATAGGTCTCTGGCTCTGGATATTTCGTGATCCGCACACGAGAGGCAAGCAAAACACGTAAGAGAGGCAAGCGGGTGGTTCCCATTCGCGACACCTAATCCTAAACCCATGAGCGACGGTTGTCCTGCTACCTTGGTGCTCTCGTTTTCATAATTTCCCGCGGTGATATGTGACGCTCTGTGCTGATATGGCTACCACTCCTACCGCTGCAGTACTAGTACTGTAGCAATACTGAAACTACAACTACTACTACAGTAATACTGCTGCTACTACAAATACTACTACTACTACTACTACTACTACTGCAACTACTACTACTACTATTGATGCTGCCGCTGCCGTAAGGGGCGTGTGATTGACGTTTGGGTCTAGTGAACGAAACTGTTGCTGCCTCGACGCGTCGACAGGCTGAAAACATATGGTGACAGCAATCACACCAGAGGCGGCAGACCACGGTATAACGTATACAAGCAGGATGTCCCTGTTGCCTGGTGGGTACCCTCCCATGCTTTTGTCTTGCGTTGATGGTCCAAATGGAATCTCGCCTTGGTGAGATTGTGAATAAGTTGGTAAGTTGGTAAGTTGGTAAGTTGGTAAGTTGGTAAGTTGGTAAGACTAATACAAAAATAGATTGACTGTGGAGTGGTCCTTTTGTGGGTAAGCGCAATTCAACGCAAATCGACGACTAAAGAAAGGTCTGAAGTTTCTCGCGATCAAAATGCAAGGCACGGACCAAAAAGTGGAGGAGAGAAAAGAGCCTGCTGTTTTACCCCGGGTCTGCGTCATAACTAGACGTGTTATCCGACGAGTACCCGTCTTAAACGTGTACCCGCCAACTTTGGGAAACAAATACGGTTGCGCTCGCCAGTATTCACGACCATTTTGGGCGGGTACCCGGGTAGCCGCTTTATGGCGGGTACCCGTTTTAACAGCCCGTGTACCCGTTTGACAGCCGGGCACCCGAGTGCCCCGGGCCCGAATACTCGGCGAGTATGAAGTGCTACCTGCACCCGCCACGGTATAAGCAAGTCGAGTAATACCCGCGAGTACATGGGCGATTGGCAAAAGGCTATTAAAATTTAGTACGATGTGAGATGTGGGGCATAAGACAGCCTTTTCACTTTGAATAAGGTTTCTTCGAGAATATGTACTACATACGACGCGGGGGACGTGCTTTAGGAGACGATAAGTTGCCATCTCCGGGTTTTCGAAGGTGAATGAATGGGTACCGGGGTACCCTGTCCCACAATACTAAGCGAGTACGATGTGTTACTCGTACCCGTGACGGGTACTACCGTGCTGGGAAATACTCGCGAGTACCCGGGTAATTGGCGTAAGGGTAACCCCTCTAGATACAACTATGAGGGAGATATAAAGGTGGGCGATGACATAAATTTGACGGAACATAAGGAAAAATACACAGTGGGGCAAAAACGACCTAATGCGGGAAACCTGAGTCGCGAAAGGCTCTAGACCACTGACTGGGTAGGATTTCTCACGGCGCTTGATGTCGTGGCCGCTGGCGAGACGCGTGCGGGCGGAGCGGACGGATCCACGGCACCGGCCGGTCTACACGAGCGGGCGCCTTAGTAGGGAAGAAACCGCGCGGCAAGGGGTTCGGCGGCGGGAGAGATCCGCACATCATCTGCGGAGGAGGACCATCGCAGGCGTATATATCTGCGTACGTGGTGAGCTTTGTATGCTTTCCCCTGATCATCTCCGTCTGATCGCGAAATACTTGTCAGCGCCGCTAACGGGTGTTCCAACATGTTATTCCGATGTATAGTATCTGTTTGACACATGGGCATGGGACTGCTTGTGCTAGTAATATTGTTAGTATTAGTATTAGTATTAGTATTAGTATTATTAATAGTATTAGTATTAGTATTCGTATTATTAAAAGTATTAGTATTAGTATTAGTATTAGTATTAGTATTAGTATTAGTACTAGTATTAGTATTAGTATAAGTATTAGTATTAGTATTAGTATTAGTATAAGTATTAGTATTAGTATTAGTATTAGTATTAGTATTAGTATTAGTATTTGTGTAAGTATAAGTATAAGTATTAATGAGGCGTGCTACGATAGAGGTGCACCGGGTTTTTTCTGAGGCTCCTCACTTTAGGAGCTCTGCACCTCACCCACATACTGGTTTTGAGTCAACCAAAGAGCAACCCGAATAAACAACCCATGACCCCTAGGTATAACAAACAATCATATTCGAAAGAAAGCCCGACACCCTGCCGATTTTGGGTTAAGGATCTCCGTCATTCAGAAACAAAAAACGCCAAAAAGTGCTACCTCTATCGTAGCACGCGTCGCAGTCAATTTTTCGAATATTTGCGCGAAACTTTCTACATACATGTGTTAGAGTGGCGCACCGAGAAAAATAAATGGGACCACATTTCTTCCTACGGATGTGCCTGACTGTTGCTGACCTTTTTTGAAGGCCCGTAGTTGGCCGGGACACATTTTTGCCGCTAGCGCCAGCCCTAGGACCTCAACTAAAATGCCAGCTACGCCATCCTCTTCCGCTGTTGGTGGCGGTCAGTATGCCACCAAACATGTATGTAGCGTTGGAGTCGATATTGCAAGCGGCATTCATGGCTGACAAGCTTTCGGGCGCTTAGCTTGAACCAGCTCCTAACTATTTATGCTACTGATACATCACAGACAAATATCGCAAACGTCTGCTGGCGGGTGCCCCGCAGAGACGAGTACAATACCATCGGTGTTTCGACTGTCGCGCTGCCCAGCCCAGTAAACTACCGGTTTTTGACAGCCCGTGGTTACAAAACTAAGACAGGCTTCGAAACTGCGCTAATTTTATTTCTGGAATGGAAGTCCAAATTAAAGACTGAAATAACCAAGAAAAACCAGGGCTTTTGACAGCGGGGTGTTTGTTTTTCTGACGGAGCGGTGTAGGTTTGTCCGCATCACACCGCACCGTAGGACTTGGACTTTGCACAGCGACAGAGAGATCCCCACCACGCTGCACCCTGTGGGTAAACTAAAAAACGAATATTCGCACCGCATCGCACCGCACCGTACGATCCCGAAAAATTGCAAACCGCATCGATTCACACCGTTAGACACTGAAAACACCCAAACACCGCCTTCATATATACCGGTATGTGTTTTGCGGGCCGTTTTTTCTCACGGTGCGGTTTGACGTGGTGCAGCTTTTACCGTTTTTGTGTTATGATGTAGTACCGTTTTTGACCGATCCGTACCGCACTGCACCGCACCGCGTTTCACCATACGATTTTCACCTTGTGCTAGAGAGGCCGCACGGTATTGCAAGCTGGGTGGGGGACCCGTCATATCCCCTGCAGGTTTGTCTACGAGCGGGTCGCGTTGCCACTCACGTAGCATGTTGATTGTTCAGAGAGAAAGAAGAAGCTGACCTTTATTCCGTGCAGTCGCGGTGTGACAGAAAGGGGACTTGTTGCCTCGCCGTAAACCCTTGTGTTTTGCCTTTGTAGACATGCTCCCAAATAATACGAATACGTTCCCATAGGTAATTACTGGGTGCCTTGCATCGGGCACCTTATCTGTTATTCTTCAATCGAACCTGAACAGGCGTGCATATAGACAGTAGTTCTACACTATTAATAGCCCACTCAATGAGCGGTGTATGCAGAAATATGGGAAATACGGGGAAACCCGGTTCCACGGACGTGAGTCGAAGATACGGCTCCTCAAAACCCACTCCCACACCTCTAAAACGGCGAGGCTACGAACCCGAAAAAGGACGCCAAAGAAAACAGGAATAAAGGAAGACGCGTCCGTAAGGGCTGGAGGCACGTCAAACGAGAACCCCCCACGCCTCCAGCAAAGGGGGCGGGAGTGGGAATCATGTACGGAAAGTCGAAAAACCAAGCTATCGCCACATGCCCGGCGGGGGGGGTGTCTACCGGCGTGTCTCGTCCAGCGTCTTCTTCTTAAAACAGATCGATCGTATCCGCAGATCCACTGACGCGTGTCGACTTATTCGTTAGGTTTCGGGGCAACGTGTTCGTCCGACTTACTGTTCTCGTTTAGCTTGATGGTATCCGCGGATCGTCTGTGGCGTGCCGATCTGTCCGTCGGACTATTTCTTCTCGTCAGCTCGACCATGTCCACGGACTGCCTGACGTATGGTCTCATCGGGCTTTTTCTTCTCGTTCCGCTCGATCGTATCTGCGGACATCCTGAAACGGGCCCACTTGCCGCATCGGCCTTCGTCCCCGCTGCAACCCGGTCGTATCCGCAGCTCTTCTGGAGCCTGTCGACCGGCCTAACCTACCTTCTTCTTGTCAGCTCGCTCCTGTCAACAGACCGCCTGACGTATACCGGTGTGTTCGTTCTTGTCCTCGTTCGGCCTGATTGTATCCGCTTACATCCTGAAGCGTGCCAACCAGTCGCGTTGGGCTTCTTCTAGGGGTGAAACTTAGTCCTGACCACAGATTTTCTGGAGCGTGCCGATATGCTTCGTCTGGCTTCTTCTCTTCAGATCGGTCCTGTCCGCGGACCTCGGACCGCCTGACGCATGCCGAGGGGTCGTGTCGGGCTTCTTCTTCTTCAGCTCGGTCGTATCCACGGATCGCCCTGAATTGTACCGGCCAGTTCGTCGGGCCTCTTCTTCCCGTCCACTCGATCCTGCCCACGGACCTCCTGGCGTATTCCGACGTGTCTCGTCGAGCTTCTTATTGTTCAGCTTGATCGTATCCGCGGATCGCCTGAACCGTGCTGACCGGTCCGTCAGGCTTGCTTTTCTCGTTCAACCCGATGTGTTCCTCCTTTCGCGTCGTTCCTGCGAGTTCTACGAAAAGCTTAGACAAACACAACACATTCGGTTTGGGCTATTTACTCGTATTCGCAATGCCGTTTGAACCGATTGACGTTGAACTCCAAGCTTGTTGGGTGATATTCCAGTAGCAGAGTCGTCGTGGAACGAGCTCGAGCAGCACCGATGACGATGATGTACAAGGTTGTCGACCATTGAAAATAAACACTCGTTGGCCGGATAAAAGACTACACACGCCGGACAGATTCATGTCTAGACAATCTAGATCCTAGCCTACCATTTTGATTTGATGTGTAGGATCTGTATAGTGCTTGTAAAACCCAGGAAACTTGTCCTAGATCAGGCATTTTATACCGCTCCACCCGTCAACACGAGCTAAATAATACAAATCAGGAATATATCTGCCCTGAGATATCCAGATCCTGACGTCAAAATCGATAACCTGTCCGACGTGTGAAAGCTTCTGGTATTACGGGGGACCATAGTAAATATGACCAAATATTGTTAGGAAACATAGAGAAATATATAGGTTTTGGTGTCTACAGTAGGTTCGATTGTGTCTACAGTAGGTCCTACTAACGATAGACCAAATATTGTTAGCAAAAGAAGGGAAATATATAGGTTTTGGTGTCTACAGTAGGTCCTATTGTGTCTACAGTAGGTCCTATTAACTATGGTCCCCCGTAATAGTACCAACTGTGACGAGTTCTTGTGCGGGTTTCAGGAGCGAACGTCGGGGTGTACTACCATCCCATTTCCCCTCTTCTTGATCAGCTCGAAGATCAACATGTAACCTGTCGCTGCAGCTCCTAAACCCCCAACCTAGCCTCCGATGGCCCAACAACCACTGACCACAGAATATGTTTCTTGCATGTGCAGATCCGATGGTCCCGTTACTGAAGATGCGGTAAAAGTCACTTCAACCGCAACTCGAATCGCAACTCTGGGCACACTTGTTGACTTTTCAAACATTCTCCCCCATACCTACCGCCTCTTTTGATTTCTCCCCGTTTCTTCCCATGCAGCCGGCGTTCTTCCCGCATCGAAACAAAGCGGCGTAAGCGACGCTGCTCCAGTACCTCCAAGCTACCAGGACCACATAGGCGAAGCTGCCCCGGTACCACCAACCTACCACGACCATGTTGAGCGCACCGCCCCCAACGACGGTACAGGGAGCGTTTACTCTGTAAATTCTGCAACTCGGAGTAGGACTGGCGGTAATCCTGTGGTGACACCAGGCAAACCTCTGCCGCCATCCCTTCCACCACGCACGGTACCATCACCTCTACCACCACGTAATCCTTTGCCACCTCTACCACCATTCCACCCTCGGCAACCTAGTTATGAGGAGCACGGCAGAGGCTCTGTTGACAATGCGCGACGCACAGCCAGGTCCGAGGCGCTCTGCTGAGAGCATGCGACGTGCATCCAACGTTCCTGTTGGACCAGAAGATGAACCGAGGGGTGAAAAGGAGGTAGTCAAAGCGGAGATGCGTCGGGAAAAGTGGGCCATGTTCATAGCCGGAAACCTTATCTCCGCCGCAGTGGTCATCGCCGAAATATCTAACCTCAGCGTGTGCTTCGACGAGTACGTTGGAGCCAACGACTACCAGGAAGACACCGAAGACAGCGAGGAGGCGCTAGCTTCTGACGCATCGGCCACGTACATTCTTACGATGATCACGCTGGTATATGGGTTTTGGGCCGAGCTCCTGTCTACCTTCGCTCTATCCATAGTTTACCGGTCGCCGCTGGACATTAAGTCCGTGCACAAGGTACCCCCCGATGACCTGCGGCACTGCGGAGCGTCGGTCATCGTGAACTTCCTGCCCCCCTTCTCGTGGTCGATTATCTACATCTTCGGTGGCACGGCAAGCATATTCCACTCGAATAACTCTTCTTGCGATGGTCAGGGCGGGTCAGGGTTGGAGACTTACCTATTAGTCTCCGGAGTTTTTATGGCGTGTGGTGGCTTGGGAATGCTGGCGCTCTCGGCGGTTATCTCGATATTCTCGTGTGGTTCTCCCTCGAGGCGCACGGACAGGTGCTGCGCGGTAGCAAGAAAGAAGATCCACAGCAGCGTACTGACGAAAGGGCCGTACCTGCATGTTTTTTGGGAAGTGCAGGGCGCGATATGGTCGTATCGCGCTGGAGGACTGGGTCTAGCGTCGGCCATTTTCGTTGGCCTGGGAGGCATGCTGGGAGAGATATTGTCCGCGTTAGGAAGTTTGGCGCCGGACATTGTCGTGCAAGGAGTTACAGGGTCTCTGGCTTAGATTCGAGCCCGACCTCCCACGGACCGACTCTTCGCCGTGGCCAGGAAGAAAATCCACAGCGGCATACTGACGAAAGGGCCGTATCTGCAAGGACTTCGGCAAGTACTGGGCGCGATATAGTCGTATCGCGCTGGAGGATTCAGTGTACCGCCGGCCATTTTCGTTGGCCGGAGAGGCATGCTGGGGGACATACTGTCCGCCTTTGGAAGTTTAGCGTCGGCTATTGTCCTGCAAGGACTTGCAGAGTCTCTGGCTTATATTTGGACTGGACCTCCCACGAGCATGTGCTGCGCGGTAGCGATGAAGAAGATGAACAACAGCGTACTGACGAAAGGGTGGTACCTACATGCTGTTCGTAAAGGGCAGGGTGCGATAGAGTCGTATCGCGCTGGAGAGTTCGGTCATAGTGTCGGCCCTTTCGGTTGGCCTGGGAGGCATGCTGAGGGAGATACTGGCCGCCTTTGGAAGTTTGACGCCTGGTATTGCCCTGTAAGGACTTGCGGAGCCTCTGGCTCAGATTTGCGCCTGACCTCCCACGGACAGATGCTGTACACCGCGAACAGAAATACGACCCACAGACTGTAGTATACTGACGAAAGAGCCCCACCTGCATGTTGTTTTGACAAATTCAGCCTCATAGTATGGTCATGTCGCGCGGGCGGATTATGTCTACCTTCGGCATTTCATTGGCCTGGGAGGCGTTCGGATATATCATATGCTGCCCGCCTTTGGACGTCTGGCGCCGGATATTGTCGTGCAAACGCTTGCGGGGTCTCTGGCTTAGATTTGCGCCCTATTTCCCGTGGGCAGATGCTGCGGCGTGGCCAGGAGGAGCCTCTCCACCACCATGCCGACGAAAGGGCCCTACCTGCAAGTATCTTGGCAAGTACAGGGTGCGATATGGTCGTATCGCGCCGGAGGATTCGGTCTAGCATCGGCCATTTTCATTGGCCTGGGAGACATTCTGGGAGATACTCTGTCTATCTTTAGAAGCTTGGCGCGGGATACTGTTGTGCAGGCCCTTGCAGGGTCTCTGGCTCAGATTTTGCGCATGACCTCTCCACTGTAAAACACCTGATTCAGCACAGGACACCTGTTAAGAAATAGAATTGCTCGCCAAGTCTGGCTTTGATATCTGGGAAAGAGTGCCTTCTACACTACTAGCGGTACGGCCACGGCTCCGCCCGTGGCGCTAGCCCTGCGTTGCCCATAGTGGTAGTGTACCACTCACTCTGA
>JAYJME010003950.1:0-11478 GCA_036873775.1 Costaria costata | reverse complement strand
GGGGGCTGCGTACAGAAAGAGATGTTGAGTACCTTACAGTACCTATATGCAATATTTCTGCCTTACTGTTCCGTGGGGTGTACGTCGACTGAGATGCATGGCATGGAGTGACTATAAGATAAATGTGCATTGCGTACGACATATCGTGCGATCTCGATGCGAACAAACACGGTCACACGGGTTCATCCTCTATGACCGTAATGTCTGATTTCCGGACGAAGAATCATCAGATACAGTCGAGGTCGGTATCAGGTATAGCTCGCGGTGCAGGGAACCTGACATGACGAGTGTTGGGACAGGCCGTTGGTGGTGTGTGAGCCAGTTAACGATACTCGCCGCGGTATGGGCGTCGCCAGTCGCCACGGAACGCTTGCGAACGAGTAAATCATACCTTGAGTGATATAGAAGGGCGTGAGTCAGACAGACAGACAGATAGACAGACAATTGATGGGTTTCTGTTTCTGCTTCTGAGGCCCCAGCTGACGCTGGGCAATTGTCTGTGCTGTCGTATTGATCGCGTCAGCCAAGGTTCTTGAGTCACCTCTGGCGCTATCGTAAGAGCAGCCCGGTCTATGGTTATATCTATGCCGTCATGATGACCGCGTCAACTACTTTATTTGGATCACCGCTGACCCTATCGTAAGAGATTCCCTTGCCAAAGATTTCTATCGATCCCATTTTGGGCAGTCTAGGACCGTCTGCAAAAATTTCGCCCTGTGGCTAACAACTCCCTGGACCCGGACATGCTGTATACATGTTCAACAATCAACACAGGATACTTAAAAGGGTAGTGCTGTCGGGTGTGCACTCACTCTCTCCTCTGTGTTTTGGATCATCCCACATATACTATTTGATCCCCCCTGGAGCAATGGTTTGGACCGATACTACAATACAATCCGCATGATACAAGCACCCCTCCCGTGTCTTAATACGATGGTCGCCACCCTCAGGCAGCTTACGTTGTCGCTGAACAACACGGAATAAAGCGCGGTTTGCAAGGGCCCTCCTATATGGACCGCAAGCGACGCTCCTCCCACGAATGATGTTTGTCTTGCCTTGACCTGATGCACTGACAGAAAATGACTTGGTGTACAAGTGGTCTACCTGCTTATCACAATGGAAGCACAGGCGAGTTTCGATTGTACACGCCGACTAATCGTGGTGACATGGTTCGAGCTGCCGTAAGCCGGGTCCTATGGCCGCCGACTATATTTTGTGTATATAATCTCCCAAATATCAACTAACGCACGCACGTTGGCGTCAGTTGCCAATATCGCTGCGCGTGTTCCTAGAGATAGCACCACACTGTGAAACACATCACTACACAATATCCCGAGCACTTCTCCCCCTGGAGTGGCAACCAGTGCCCACGATTGCCTGAAAGGCACTCACTGCCAAGTCCACGGTGTTTAGGCGCGCACGTAAGTGGGTACCCTGAAAATGTATCCAGGACGTTCTGCGTCTCACTGTGATATCATAGAGGACGCGTGCTACGATAGAGGTTGCAATTTTTGGCTTTTATATTTCAGAATGACGGGGATTCTTAACCCAAAATCGTCAGAATGTCATTCTTGTGTTTCCATATGATTTTTTGGTATGCCTCTTCCATGGGTTGATTCATTGGGTGGTCCTTCCAATTGACCCAAAAACAGTTTCTGGGTGTGATATGCAGCTCCTAAAGTGAGGAGCCTCAGAAAAAACATCATGGAACAACACCTCAATCGTAGCATGGGTCAGAGATCGCTAGTCGTGCCATCCATGCCCGTCAAGTACTGAATGACGTTGCTGCATACCTGGTATACCATTTCCTATTTCACCGCCAGCAGTTGAACGTTTCAAACATACAGACACTGCATATCTTAGTAAAATTGAACGTTTCTAACCTGTGCCGAACGGGAGCTAAGAACAAATATTTTCCCGCAGCGTGTGCCATAACCATGTGCATGGCGAGGGGAGATTCAAACAATGGGCCCCACTACTGGTTCAGCTTCGGCAAGAATGACCCTACCGACGGCATACACGCTTATATAATAGCAGCCAAATACCCAAAAGTGTTACATCCATCGAAAATACATGAGCAACGCCCCGGTCCCGAGTTCGTGCTGGGTGTAAAGGTGCCGATACAAGCACGCGCTGGGTAGACACCAGCCCACTAGGGGGAGGAGGGAACACGGCGGAGGACGGATGCCAACGGCGTGGAATCGCACCAAATAACGTAGAGGTAGCGAAGGAAACATGACGGTCTAGTCGCAATACTCTGAGGTCGGTAGATGCGCGTTGAAGTAAGCCTCAGCAGGGGAAATGAAAAGGCGACTTATGACTTGTGTTGCAATTTGCTGTACTTGCCGGGGCCAGTGTTGTATAGGTCGGAAGTCAAAATAGTTAGCATATCGTTGATTGGTAATTTGCCAAGATGCACATGTTGGTGCCGTAGTATTAAGACGTTCTTGCTTTTCAGCTCGTACTGACACATAATATATTTCTGGTTTTTGCTACTGCCGTTCTGCACAAATGCCTGGATCTCGGCTTTCCTTGTCATCCGTGAACAACGTACTAACGGTTGAGAGTTTGCCTAACTTTCAAAAGGCAAGCGATCACGCCAATATAAACAATAGGGTAGTTCAAGTTTGCCTTGTGGTACACACGATGAGACGTGCTCGAACACCATGTGACACTAGACGCAACGGCGCCCAGCAAGACGTTCATCAATTTCCCACTACCGTATTACCCAGGGGTATTTCTGGCAAACACCGAATACATGAACGAGAAGGAGTGGCGGTCGTAGGTGTGTGAAACGGAAAACAGGCACCACTCAAGCATGCCCAAGGCCTACTCACTTTCTCTTTCCCCGAAGCACCGGTTGTGGATGTTTCGTGGTATAACTCCCTCAAACAGGTTGGCTGTGCGTCGACCGGTGTAGATCGAGCTCCACCCCGATGAGGAGACGGGGAGAAGTTGAACATATAGACGCTTCAAAGCGGCCGTATACAGGCGCTAGCAGGCAGCTGTGGTATAAACAGCAACATCTTCCCTACATGCTCGTTTAGTCTCCAGACTTTAAACTTGCAACACTCTAGTTATCCTGCAAGAGTTGCTTTCGCCGAGACCAAAACGACACCATCCATATTCGACGGAACATGTACTCGTGGATGAAGGCTGCCGTGCCTGCGAGAACCAATCGAGCCAATGGACGGCCGGGCCGACCGTTCAGCCATGTTCACCGCGATCAAACGCGCACGCATACGTCTACGGCGATTGCATGTTTGGCTCTTCATATCATGAACTCGCGGGGGCTACGCGTGATATAAACGTCCAGTCGCGCAGCGGTAAAGGGGTTGCGTCCTGTGTCCCAGGTGTCCAACATGAGGAGATCCATCACCCGCACCCAAACACCAGCATTGGTTACACGTGGACGCGCATACAACGATTTTATATACATACGTAAAACACGGTGGTTGTGGCGGGCAACGTATTGGCTAGTTCCTCATATGAGAAGCCCTATCCGCCAGAAACCGATGGGCCCGAACGCCTCCCACGTCGAAGCTAAAAATGGTCCAGTTCACCGTTGATGCGACTTGCCGAACATCTAACGGTGCTTCGCGCTTGGTGGACGCGATTCCTGTCTGGTTGGTGGAACCCTGACGTGCTCCGCCCCGGTATAGTAGGGATGCGAGGGTCTCCGTCATACGACTACAACCATGCACCAATGGAGAACACCCCCCTCTACTGTGGCATGGCTCTGGTCATTCGACTTCTCCTCTACCTCGTCGAGCGTTTTGAAGACATATGCCGGTATTGCCGTGGGCGCCAATGTTGTGCATAGACCTTTTGCTCACGTTTGGGGAATACTCATTTCGATATCTCCTACAATTTGAATGAGGGCAAAGTACTTAGCCACATCCTCAGCTAAAGAACCCTATCAGAGAGTGTTGCTTGCCGGTCGGTAAGAGGCCGGGTTCTCGGTAATATTCCCCTCTAAACTTGACGCAGCAAAACAATAGGTCAACCACCTTCAACATTCGCGTAGGTTTTTTTTTTCAACCGTTTTTGCTGGTTGTCTGGACCTTCACGGTTTCTCTGTTCAAGCAAGAACGTTAGTTTCTTCAACGGCTCTCGGACAATCACATGCACCTGCCGTTCAAATTTCAGCAAGTATATATGCTGTTTGGCTGATATATAGGGAGCACGCTAGTCGGCATCAGTGGGACAGAACGCAAGGTCCGGTTACATTATATGAATCGACGACGGTCTCATAGGACGCAAACTCACGTTGGTCTGACGCCACGTTCACCACCGTGGCAAATTGACCATGTCCTGGCATTTGACAGTGTAGGGGGGAAATCTCGCCATAGAAGGTGCCAATCCACTGACTTGCCTTTGTGTTATTAACCAGGCGACTGGTTCAAGACTTCGCTGCGTCAAAGGTTCTAGTCACATCTGTTAAGGTATTAGTCTGTTGGACTACTGGTAATAGGTTAACCAATCGCCTAGCCAAACTAAGCCTAATAACACTCTCCCCCCCTAGAACAGCGCGGTCTTTGGTCTTCGTATGGGGCTGTACGTGCCTAGTCCGAAGTTATTAACAATTTCTGGGGACCCAGGGAGAGTGTTTTATCAGAATTCTTGACATGAGGAAATTCACTTTTCTTGAAAAGGTGATTTTTTTATGGTGGACGTGAGATTCGAACTCACGACCAGCCGATCTCATGTCCGCCGACGATGCCATTTGTTACGGCAATTAGTCATAATCAACAATCGCCTAGCCAAACTAAGCCTTATAACACATCGGCTCTTCTACCCTCCGGACAGGCGAGAGGGAGTGTGTAGCTGTTGGTCGTCGAACCGGCCAACCTCTTCCACGCCGGCTGAAATGAATGAGTTGGGACTCCAGGCAGAGCTCACTCCCACCCCAGACAGACTGGAGAAGACCCATTACTCGTGAACGGCACGGCCCTGTACACCCATATGTGCTAGGGGGGCATATTTGTGACGTCTCCTCGCGAACAGGAAACTTGAGGTCAGAAAGCGGTAGAGTAATTTGGATATTATCCGACGGGCTATATATTGGCTGCTGCCTCGAATGTATAACCATCTTAAACGCCGCCTAAATTGAGTTCCAGCTGGTGGTTTAGTTCGCGTCACAGGTTTCGTTTCTATAGCAGTACACACCGTGAATTCCCCGTCTGCCTCCCCAGGGGATTCTCCCTCCTGGGAGTGCGGGTGGTGCAATGGGGAGTACTCCTTGAAGGCCAGGGACCCAATCTCGCCATTTTCGCACTCCTTGTCCGGGGTCAACTTATTTTGTTTGTGGTAAAACTTTGCCGGTAAGCCCTCGTACCGACCCAAAGAGTAGCGAATGCTGGAGTCAGACAACTCGATTCCATGAAAAACCTCTTTGACCACAGGGTCTGGGGAAGGCGGTGTCGCGTTGAACGACCATGCCCTCGATGACTGTTGTTTTGATACCCTTGAGTGGGTCAGCTTTTGAGAGGGGCAGTAACGATTTCGAATCGTAGAGGGGATACCATAGCCATGTGGCCAACAACTGTGTATTACCCGGCCTTCCGTCAGATTGCAGTGGGTGGACATTGCTACCAAGGATTGATCAACGCGATCTAAAACAAACCGGGTAGGGCAAGCACTACTACGGTCTAGACCATAGTAAATAGAACCAAATATTTTTAGCAAAAACAGGGAAATATATAGGTTTTGGTGTCAACAGTAGGTTCTATTGTGTCTACAGTAGGTCCTATTAACTATGGACCAAATATTGTTAGCAACAATAGGAAAATATACAGGTTTTGGTGTCTACAGTAGGTCTTATTGTGTCCACAGTAGGTCCTATTAACTATGGTCCCCCGTAATAGTAACATTGCTAATACTAGCCCGACTAACAACCAGTTACCTGCTACTTAGTCGTTTCCCGGAGGAGCCGACCTGGTGCCGACTATCCGACTTACTTGGCTTCCATACTTGTAGGAAGGATTGTTGAATGCGGGATTCAGTGCTCTTGTTTTCTGGGTGGGATCCCCTCTCGGCGGGGAGGGCTGATTCGGCTCGCTTCGCTCGACTGATCTAAGTCGGCAGGCCGGTTGGCCATCAGCTAGCTTCGCCAGCCGAAGTGCTGTTTAAACTCGTGAAATCTACCGATTAGTTGTTAGTCGTGAAATCCTGCCGACCCACGGAGCTCTAATTGTGTACCTCCCAAGTTCCTAAGTGCTGTAGCGTATGATGATATTCCGCCTGCTGCACTTACCGCATTAAGACTGAATTTGATGGCCCGCTTCGGCGCCTCCGCCATGACCGGGCTCCAGACGCCTCTGTACAGGTTTGCCGCGCCCTCGCTCTTGACTATGTCCTGGAAGATGCCCAGCATGGAAGTCGTCTTGCCCCCCGACAGCTGCTGTCGGGTTTTCGCCACCTGTTCCCAGCACAACACAACACAAAACACAGAGAAGTCAGTTTACCAGGTATGTACCATATGTAATAATATCACGCGAGTGGTTGTGGTCAAGAACTCCGACAGATAGTGTGATATAACACGTAGCAAGCAGCCAGTGGTATGGAATGCCGATCGATGCAACAGGCTTGATCAAAACGTAGCCTGCCTGTCCACACGACTCACAGAACATTCCCGGAACATTCCAAGGTTCTGTTTATAACAGGGTATTTCGAAGTACAGGATGTACCAGTACTCCCTATACTCTGGATATACCTGGGAGTTTCCCGGGTATGAACATACGAAGTATATACCTACAGCAGGTTTGGCACCCGGGTACCCGAGAGTATACACTTCGAAGTAGTTTAGTAAGCACACCCTCGGAACATTCCTTGTGCCGAAGCATACCGAAAGCCTTGTTTTTTCGCGCAGCAGTGCCGTGGTTTGGGGCCGTGCCGTACTGTAGTTTCGGACGGGGGAGCGCTGGAAATACGAGAGAACGAAACGAGTTACGGTTATTACGTAGTCTTCTACTGCTGTACCGAAGGTTGCTTGAAACGCCACGCATTGACTCTTTTCACTACCCCAAAAAAGTATCTCACATTATTTCCAAGTAGTTTTGTCCCCAAAAACCGTTTCCGGCTTTAGAGGGGTTAATACACGGAAACGAAGGCACAGCTTTAACATATACCGGCATGCTGAAAGCTCCTTGTGTCGAATGTTAATGCTTGTGTCGAATGTTGGACGTCAACGCCCCGCCCGCCCCCGACCTGCTGGCCCGCGACCTAACCGTTGACGTTTCCAACACAACGCCTACGCCCCACGCTCCAACGACCGCGTTCGTCTCATCTGTGCTATACCTTTTCCCTGGTATGCGCTACGAGTAAGGTGAAGCTTTATATTGTTCGTATACTTCGTACACCTGGTGCGTACCATACTCAGTTAATTTTGAGCACCGTTTCCTTCGCCGTACTGGCATTTGCAAAACTTATTCCACTCGAATTATATATAGGCAGGTCGTCCCCAAAAACAATGCGCAGATACAAATGGGTTACTTTGACAGGGTATATAACCTGGTACTTCGTATATACGAAGTACGTATTTATGTGTGGAACCCCCCCCTTCAATTTCTAGATCTGAGTCAGCTATTAACACTATACTATTGGAAAAAAATGACTTTACACTAATTCTAAGTGGTTTGCCCCGAAAAACGTGGGTGCAGTTCCAAAGGGGAAAAGTCGCCAATTAGTTGTTAGTTAGACTACAGAGTACGAACACAGTAAAAATGGTCAGCCGTTTCTCGGAGGTTCCAGCTATCCAGCATATTGGAATTATAACAAGGCTTTCTTAATGCCGGGTGCACTTGTTGTCTAGCGTCTAGCGCAAGACGAGTACTCCGGCGGTGCCTTCAACGGGGTCCTGCGGAAGCGCCTACTGGCGCGCTCTCCGGGGGCGCCTCCGGCAGGACCCCGGGGGAGGGGGGGGGGGGTACTCATATAATGCACGGCCGTAGTCGAATGACCATAGACCCTCGCATCCCTACTTTGCCGGGACGGGGCACGTCGGGTTTTCACCGACCAGGCAGACATTGCTAGCACCAAGCGCGAAAAGGCCGTGAGGTGTTGAGCGAGTCGCATGAAGGGTGAACTGCATCCTACAAAAACCGCTCGTAAGACGGACTTCAGCACGTTGTGCTCTTTACCCTTTTTACTTTGTTGGGCATGTTTTTGGGGCGGACACCACCGTGGCGCAGGCGGGCGCATAAGGATGCCCCTTCTTTGACTACAACTTGGAGGGGGTATGTCTGTCCCCGCAATTCTACTATTAATAACTGCATACCAGGTACCGAATGGTATAACATATAACACAGATGAAAGCTCACATCATTGACAATTTTTTGAGCTTTGAAAACATTATCACCGGGTGTTCTTTTATAGGGGGGGGTGGTATCTAATGTACCCCGGGTGCTACCTTGCACGGGAGCCCCGCAGCGGGGGGGTGTTATAATGGAACTGCTTGCTAACGAGTGAACAGACTCGGCCAGATGACAGGGGATCGCAGTACCAGTACCGGTACGCGGGGTGACCCCGGAAAAAAACGACGCGATCCTCACTCGAGGCGCGGCAGCAGCAGATACCGGTGGGGTCGGGGCCGCAGGTTCAATCGGCCCACTGTGATGGGGCGCAGCAGTTGCCTCCATGCTGGCACCGGTAGCCTTACCCGTGCTTGTTGTGGATTAATGGTGTCCACCGGGAGTGATCACTTTGGAGTTTGATGCTGTTTTCAGGCGTAACTCCCAAGGGGTTGTGGTATTCAACGTACCCCCGGTGATAAAGTGACGGTCGAAAAACAAAACAAAACATACACCTCCGGGTGTGCTCTTGTTGGGGGAGGTGTTATTCAAGAGGGGTGTGCTATCATCCGTGTGATACCGCATATTACCCATTTACCGACCGTTTTCGGTTGCTTCAATGTGCCGACGTGAATCTGTCCCGAACAGACCTGGCTGTGCCGCCGTGGGTCTGTCCATGGCAGATTCACGGGGAACATCGAAGGTATGTATCGAAAATGGTCAATATGGGGCATAACTTCGGTCAAAGGGCGGGAAATTACAGTCAAAAAGGGGTAATACATAAATTTTGACATAATTTCTGGGTCATGCCCCCCAAATTGTAGTCAAAAGGGGGCCTCCTGTGCCACGGTGCTGTCAGCCCCAACGACGTGCCCAAAAACAAGAAGGAGGCTGTGCGTGCTCTGCGTGGGCTGTAGACGTCTTGCCAGCGCGTCGGCATTGAACTTGAGGCAGATTGGGGCACGCGCGGGCGCCTCACGCAGGCGTGTTTTCCCTACCCCCCGCCCCCTGTTTGGCTGAAAAAGCAAGGGTATACCCCATTTTGGCTATTTCCCTTCGTTTATGTCGAGGTTTTATTCCCATTATGACTGCGAGCTTCTAGAGTAATTGGCCTATTTTCATAAGGATGAAGTAGATTGCTGCACTTAGCTAATGCAAAACGCGCATACAGCAGTATCACGACAAAAAAAACAAGTGTCTGTGGTTGTAATAACAGAGAGACAGTGAATACTGCGCGCCGGACATGGCCGCCAGGGGTGATAATTGGCAGGGATGTACGTTACCCCAAATACGCGACAAAGGTTACCGGTAACACAATAAGATCGCACATTTACTATTGTTTCCGCCGTTGCCTCAAAGAAGAACCGCTGATCTGCCGGTGTGGTGTTCACCACAAGCGCTGTGCGATCTGAGAGTTTTTTTCCGATATATGTGAAGGCGTTTCCGCACAGGGGACGCCACGCCACATGGTGCTATCGCAAGAAATGTTGTTACCCACCCGTAACTCCAGAAATGTTGTTACCCACCCGCAACTCCAGTTACCTTTGTGTTATTGTTACCGGTATCGTACATGCCTGATATTTGTGTTTCCGTTGCCGGTATCGTACATGTCTGGTTATTGGTGATGGTAGGAAGATGGAGGTGGGGCTTTTCGGCTGCAATGACGTGGTGATGCATTGTGAGGAGGGTGTGGAATTGATCCTGAGGGGTGTGGCTTTTGTGCCTGGGGTGCCTTTCGACCTGCAGGAAAACACACCAATGTCGTTTTAATCCTGGTGCGTGAGGAGGATAACGCGCTACCTGCTCATCCGCACCGCCCCCGCTTCCCAGACAGGTGTTAAAACCCAAGCAAGGAGAACGAGACGACCTCCGAAGGCCCCAGCTGGTGCCTCAACAAGAGGTTTAACAGACTGACATGGCCATGGCCAGCAGCCGCGTGGCCCAGGCAGAAAGGGCCAGAAGAATGGCAAGACGTGAGTCATCTCGCCGCGATAGCACCGGCATCGAATACTTGAGATCAGATCTACGGCGTGTACCCCGAGTTAAGGTTACGCAGTGACAAGCCGAAACAAGCTTTATCAACTACACAGTGGGCAAGGAAGGACGTGCCGAGTTGGCCGCTCTTAAGTCCCGAATGATCTTACCTTGGGCCCAATACACAGTTTTTTGTATAGGTGGGACATGCCGATTTGACCGTTCTTAACCCCTGTAGAGCCGGAAACGGCTTTTGGGAACAAAACTACTTGGAAATAGTGTGGGATATTTTTTCCGGGTAGTGAAAAGGTTAAATCCCGAAAACACTTATCTTGGCCGGGGTACCCGCTGTAGTACGTTCTTGGTGCGCCTTCAACCCGGGCACAACCGTTTTTTTGCGCGCAGCTGTAAAATTTCGTCGTGGTCCTCGTTTCTTCGGTTTCCGACGGTGAAAATTCGCCGCGACGACATCTTAACCATGAACCATCAACCATCACGAATCAGCAATAATTATATCAATCTCTTAGCTGACTTGCACTCCGTTCCCCCCCCCCTCCTCTCTGCCTAACATGCCCTTGTTTTTCCCTGCTCTGCCTAGTGCAAAAAGCGCAGAGCGATGCGATGCAGCTCGACGTTAGGTTGAACGATGATAAAGAGGAACCTCTCGTGTCGGAAACCCTTCCAATTCTAGCTAAGCACAACGTGAGTGCCTGATGACCCCACGAGCGCGCAAAATATGAAGGTAGCACGCAAAGAAGGAAACTTCGAGCAGAACCCCCGCCGCAGATTGGCCGGGGTTTTGCTGTATAATACAGCACGAGTATACTGTAGCTCTCGCTAGGAACTCGCGCTGGTGGATATGTTTGACTGTCGCCAACTGTGTGCGTTGGTGGGGATCAGAAAAATCGAACACGATGCAAGCAGTAGTCACACAACGATTAATGTATTGTTATTTTAGGGAGATTCTGGTCGTCGGGCGGGACACGGAGATTCGGGCACGCGAATCTGGAATTGAGCCCCCACTTTTTTTGTCTCCGTCGCAAATAAGAAACCCGCTTACCTTCTATAGCTTGGTGGTAGGGTCCTAGGTCGGAGTATTCAACGTAGCTAAAATGAGGGCAGTGTCCCCCCCCCTAAACTCATTGGTCGCTGTCATCCATAAGCAAGTCCGTCTTATGAGCGGTTTTTGTAGGATGCAGTTCACCCTTCATGC
>JAYJME010003949.1:0-11479 GCA_036873775.1 Costaria costata | reverse complement strand
AACAAAAAGAAACAACTCCAAACGGAAAGGAGAGCCGCAGCTCGGGAGAGGAAACAAAACAATACTATAATAGCACACCAAAAACCTTGTACTCGTAGTCAACATTCGACACCAACGTGGATCACAATGTCATTTATTGTTGTCGGAAAGCAAACAAACATATTAATACACATGTTAATATAAACATATTAATAAACATATTAATATAAACATACTAACATAAAATTAATATAAACATTAATATAAACATACTAACATAAAATTAATATAAACATATTAATACACACATCTTAATATACACATATTAACAGAGTGGTATCCCGTGACAAGCCAAAACAGGCGCTCTTAAAGAGAGCGCTTTTATCCCTAGTTAAGAGCTTATCCCGGGACAAAAGCAAAAACGCTCTTGACCCTTTTACTACCGCAAAAAAGTATCCTACACTATTGCCAAGTAGTTTTGTCCCCAAAAACCGTTTCCGGCTCTAAAGGGGTTAAGGGTTAAGAAGGGGTTAAGAAGGGAAACTTCGAGTGAAACACGATAATTCATCTCTATTAACACATGACTTGCATCCGAGCTGCAAGTTGGTTGAGGGTGATGGTTCCGACGCCCCGGAGAGGCCTGCATCCACTCGGCATACATCATAAACACAACGCATGTCATGAGTTTTTTTGCCAAAAGCAGACACAATTTGTGCAGGAAAGAAACCACACACAGCGAGTACGACAGACAGCAGTATTGCACTGCTGTTCTCAGCAACACCTATCATGTATCTAATACCAGGTATGTACGTACGCTGAGCCCTTCATTTCTATTTTTGCTCAACTGAGGGGTACGATTTGCTTGAGTTACTTTGTATTATGCGTATTATTCCTATTACATCTGTATTTCTATCTTTTCGGAGGTATTCTCCCACCCCAGAGTCATTGGAGCCTGTCCTGTGACCACGGACTTGATTTTAGCGATGAGTTAATTAATGTGAGAATAACAACAACAACAACCACACACAAATGCCCAGTAGCCTTTGGCGCATGTCTGCATGACTATCTAGGATACAGTCTAGAAATCGAGGATTTTTTTATACCTTGACTTTATTAGTATGGTCCACCAATTTTTCAAAAAAAAAAACGCCTGTTTTTTCCAGAAAAAGCTCATATGGGTCGGGTCGGGGTCGGGGTTGGGGTTAGTGTTAGGGTCTAAAGTAGTGTTTTCGGCGTTTTTCGATATAGCCCCTCTCAAAACACTGGAACCACACGCGGGCCAAGACCAATTCCCCCATTTCTATACTGTTTCCTAGATAATACTCCAGAATTGTGCCAAAGGCGGCTCCAAATGCCATGCAGATACAGCAGCAGTAGTTGTCGCGATTGCGGCATTTATGGCAAGTGGAAGCGTCGTGTCGTGCTGGAGGCCGCGGTGCTCTCCCGCTGCGCAGGGCATGGCTGCAGCATCTCCTATAGTACCAGTCAGTACACAATAATCCTTTATATTAAATGCTGATACGAATAGTCTGTCTGTCTGTCATCACGGCCTCGCGATCCAGAGAGTGTCATCACGGTCTCGCGGCATGGATAGAGAGTGGGCGACACAACCAGCGAAACACCGGGTCTATTAGATCTGCGCTACTGCTGCTGTACACCCAGTCGGGTGATGTTCGGGACGATGACTGGCGGGGAGGACCCGAGACCAGGCGGGCAGCGGAAGACGTTTCACAAGTGCCTAATTGAGGACCTTAGGTTGTTCAAATCCAACGCTGAATCAACGGAAAACGATCCCTTGACGTTTGGAGTTGAGACCGCTCTGTGGACCACTGCAGCAAAAAAGGAGGGCAAATGGTACCGTGGGGTCCTTGAAGCAGCCGAACGATACATGTCCAGGTGGCATGAGGAGGAAGCGGAGAAAGGTAGGCAGCGCAGCGCACCCTCTGTGGGTGGTGCTGGAGGGAATGAGGGGAGGGTAGGCAACAGGAGGAGTAGATGGAAGTCGTCCAGGGGAGTGAGGGCAGGGGGGGCAGCAGGAAGAGTAGAACGGGAACCGCGATAGACGAAAGCAGGAAGGAGATGACAGACAGGGTAGCAAGGTACCAGGCTGACTAGTAGGGAGAACCTGCCTGTCTATGCTAATACTGCTGTAGTACAGTAATCATACCACCAACTGCTGCGGCTGCCTCGAATGTGATATTTTTATGCTTTGACTTTCCGTGACTTTCTATATTTGTGCCTGCCTTTATGTATGCCTTTCTTTCTTTTTTCTTTATTTCTCCCTACGTAGTCTTAGTCTGTTTCCCCCTTACGTGTGTGTTCTGGTTCGTGCTCGGGGTCGCTCTGTTATTTTACGCTACGTATTGCTCTCGAGGTGTGGCTCTATGTTTCGGTTGGCATGTTTTTGACCTCTTGATCTTGATTTTGTTTTTATTCCTTTTCGCTTTTCGCTTCTTTTCTTTGATATTGTTTTCATATTTTTCTTTTCTTCTTCTTTTCTTTTGAGTTATTTGGCTTTCCCTTTCGGTGCATGTTGGGTGCTGGCGTAAGAATTTACGTTGAACCTGTCGTACCCAGTACGCTGGCATGACAGTTCCTCTGAGGGAACATGTCACACATCCGTAAAGCAGAGTCTCAATCGCTACGGCCTTTAGCATACTGACTTCCAGACGAAGCGGTGCGGTCGTTCTGTCATACAACTCCGGACCGTACCGTCTAAGGCATGCCCGTATGAGACGTACGCTGGGATGACAGGGCGTTGTACGATGCATTATTAGTAGTGCATTACCTCTGTGTTGTAGATTGTGACCACAGGGCGTGTATCTCCTAGGCTGAAGAATCAGCAAGGACAATGGGTGGGCTGGGTGTCGACGAGTAGAAGAACGGTTTATTTATTAATGCGAAGAACACACACACATCATGTACGACCTCACCACATATATACTACACTGTATACGTATATACCTGGTGTTTTTAGCTTTGCCAAGTGTAGCACAGCAGCAGAGCATACCTGCTGTACGCGCGTCTAAGGGCACATAAAAAACCTTGACGGCACACGAAACAAAAAATGTAATCATCGACAGGGGGGGAACGCTCCCCATAACAGTGTGGCATTCGTCATGAGTTTCGTCAACTTTGTCCACGGAGAGATAGATAACGTACTTGCTGCGCGTGTCAGCTAACTCTAGCAGAGAGATTGCTATTATAGCAGTTCTACGTACCAGTTATAGTCAAGTACAAGATGAATTAGCCAAACAAGGGCGCACGCAATTGTTTTTCCGACGACACACTCCTATTTATTAAACTTCGAGCTCCAGACAGGAGGGGGGGATAGCCGGCACCGTCCCCTCTCTCTATGCCTGAACAATATGTATATAAACCTTCAACCAGGGTACGGTTAAGAGCCACCCCCCTGTTGATACAAGTGCTTCCATACCACTACAAAATTCGATGATGATTCTGTGCGGAGAGATCACAGCTACCTGCAGCTACAGCTAGCTGTGAATAGTCGCGGCGCCTCTAACAGCAGTACTCGTAGAGAGCACCTGGTAGAGCAGGGTAGAGAGTGGTGCAAGGAAACACTACCATGCTACTGTAAAGGGTTTCTGATTTATTGGCTACTCGGTCTGCAAAATCAGTGGAAACCTAGACGAAGTACGAGACAAAACCAGTTATACGAAGTACGTGGCCGTTTCAAGCCAAAATCAGGTACGATGTGAGGTTGGCCAATCGCAGGGCTCCTGGCGTGTGATTTGTACTTGGATTTAGTATTTACCTTTTTTTGGCACCAAAGTTACCAGGTGTACCTTATTTAGGCTAAAAATCATAAATTAAGCCTTAACCTTATACCCCCTTACATTATAGAGGTTTGTATTGACCTATAAATAATATAGAACGAAGTAATTGTAATAACTTGTTCAAGGCCGCTGGTCGGAGCAGGTAAGTTTTTGTAGTGTCGAGGCGTGTTTTTTTTGTTACGTTTCACAAAACTTGATCAATTTCGTTTTTCCGACTTCCAGACCAACTGAATCGCATTAATATTGCACAATTTCAAATCCTTCTCCGAGCTCTGATTGGTCAAGACATGCTACTGGTACATACGAGTGGCGTATGCAGCGATTGCTGCGCAGAGAGAGGGCAGAGAGAAGAGAAAAGAAGTGTGTAGCAGACCTGCCCCCATCACGCTACTCTCCTCCACGCAACATGGCTGATGTGGATGAGCGCTCGAGCAAGCGCGCGCACAGCAAGACAAGCGGATGTTGATGCCAATCCCCTGAGGAGGACACGGGCTTCAAGCCTTTGAGCTTGACGGATTCGCAAGCCCCGTCTCCTGGATAAGATTTGGCAGTTGAGCCACTCCCCACGACGT
This sequence comes from Costaria costata, assembly GCA_036873775.1. Classification (NCBI taxonomy): domain Eukaryota; class Phaeophyceae; order Laminariales; family Agaraceae; genus Costaria; species Costaria costata. The sequence continues at coordinate 7,131 of JAYJME010003949.1, read as the reverse complement.
TGGACAGATCATTCCCCTGCCCAAGCTCTACCTAGGAAGGAAGGCCGTAAGGGATGCGGTGAACATCCGAGCGTTCTTTCTCGATCAGGCGCGCAACCTGGCTGCTTTTTTTCGTTACTGCAGCAGCCACGTGCAGAGGAGTGGGAACAGCCTCTCCGGGGTGGCACCGGTTGATATGAGGTGGGAGCAGTACTTAATGAGGTGGCGCACCATGAAGTGTTGTCTCTTGTGCGAGCGGTAGGAGTGCATGCTTCTTACTCTTTCAGACAAGACTTACACTGGTGCCTGCCCAGTATTCGACTGGAACGAAATGTGATGGCAATCCACCCGAAAATATAAGGACCGTTAGTCTACAGCAGTACGGATAATAATAGAACAATACTATACATTTGGAGTAAAACACGATTCTCTACTGCCCTTATATTCATGTCCAAATTTATTTTGATTGACCCGGAAAAAAATACCTGGTACGTACGTCGTACTCGTATGATACTCGTGCCGCTTTATTCTTAATTTTACAGACAACATATATACGAGTACGAGTACGAGTTGTATGGATACCATTTCCCCGATTATTTCACAAAAAGGACTGATCATGATCTTGATCATCTAGATCTTACAGACTTCATATGTCGTTATGATATGTTGTGCAAAGTCTGTGTAATACATATCTGCTAAGAATATTCGATGATACTCCTGCAGTAGGCTGCAAAGATTGGCGCTGTCAGTCGTTAAACTGACCGAGCAGACACGCCGTGTGTCGAGGATGTGAATAATTGATGACTCTTGAAGAAGGCCTCTTGAGGGCAATATAGACCTTAAGACGATCAACTGTGGTAAATTCAGATGCGGTTTGACGAGTGAACGTAGGGGGTGTGCAAACACTCCAGTTCCTCAATATTGATGGTCTCTGACAGCAATGTCTAACGACGGCTTGTCGCTGCAACTCGTGGACTACAAGAACTGCTCAAAGGTCGTCTAAATATCCCGTTATTCATAATGCGGTGTAATTAGTTGAACCGCAACTTACGAAGCATTGGCTCAATGGGCTATGTACATACTGCCTATTTCTTAACATAGGGACCCGAACTAGCTACCAAACCAATGATAACGTTGGTGCTACCAACCGCCTACGAGCAGCGTTAGCACCCGGCAGTACGGGGAGGATCATGTTGCGGCCGGGCCGGGCCGTACGACTTCTAGAACTTTAACTCTGGACACCAATTTGTATCATCCCCCAATCACGCTGTGGGCATTGCAGTAATTGTCACTTTTTAGTGCCAATTTTCCCCTCTCCAGTCCCGCGAGGGTTATAACAGCACATTGCTCTTACAGTGCCCTTAGTGGGAAATATGCAGCTTTTCGTTTAGGCGTGACGTGCCGATTTGACCGCTCTGAAGTCCTGAATCATCTTATCCGGGGCGCTCGTAACTCGGGGTACTCACTGTATATAAAGTGTAAGCTACGATGACGTCTTATTATTATATTATATAATATATATATTATATATATAATATATATATATATATATGTATATATACCTGCTACACAGCGCAATTTGACGACACTATATACCAGACAAACCACACCCATGTGCATAACACGAATCTACCACACCAACCAGTAGAACTATGAATACATACGCACGCCGCTGGGCTTTCGGCGCAAGTAATTGTATCCATCGCGTGGAGCATCGACCAGCAACACCAATCAGTGCCATCAGTGCGGGCCGGTCCGAGGCTCTCCCCAATACGGTATGGGCCCGCCAAAAACAAACACCTAATCTGAGCGAGAGCTTTGAAACCTTGCGGTGACACCATCCTCAAGCAACCTTGAGCACAGACAAATACATAAGGATTTCGTGTAGCGTTCGCAGTTGAGCACACTTTCTTCATCCAAATTTATTACGTAGCGTCCCCCAAAAGGTGAGCATCCTGTTGTTATTTTGGTTATTTCTTATTCGTGGGCCTATACTGACAACACCTGTTTCACGGCGAACAGCGTCAATACTCTACGAGCAAGGGGCGGCTGTGTAGACCCTGCTCCAACTTCGATAATATGGTTGAAAAGTACGCGTGATTGTAGACCCTAACCCCAAACCCCGTACCGCCTGGGAAATTTCTCGGAACGAAAATATAAACCCAAACTCCCAACCCGGACCGCGCATGAAAATTCTCGGAGATGTAACCCTACCCCTGACCAGACCGCCTGAGAAATTACCCGGAATGAAGATGCAATGAGGAGTTAGTGACGGCTATCAACCATTTTTGTCAAAGCCACGTGGGCCAAGTCGGAAACACTTCAGTACGGAACAATCGTATCATACATACAACCTTCACAAAATAACAAAACACTATGTGAAGAGGCGGCCCATCTTCACGGTACAAATACCAATATTTGCATGCTACTTCGTATATAGGTAACTAACAGTGTATGAAGACCTCCTCGCAGCAAATGGTTCACCCGCGCCCACACGGCGGTGTCGACACGCAAGAAAATAAAAAGGAGCGGAAGCCGCATCGATGGGGGAGAAGACAGACAGCTCATAATCGTGTTCAGATGCATGGAATGCAACAACCGCACCCCTTTACGTGTGTGGCACCACACACCCGCTTCGCGCGAATCAAAAGCAAAAACACCCACCCGCACCAAGTGCTCACGGCGCAGTTTTCGCAGCTGAGATTTTCCGCCTCACCAGTGTATGCCTCGTTTCCCAAAGTACACAGGGGGAGGGAGGGTGGCGCCCTTTCGTCCCTAGTCAAAACGCAAGCCAGCAAAAAGACACCCCAGCAGGAAAAAAATGGCTCCCAGATACACACAATCACACTGCGTAGATACCTGGTATAAGATAGACAAGCAATGCGATACATCCAACAAGAACCAGGTGCCACAAGCGATCGCCAGTTCAGCGTGCCCCGCCCGTCTGCGGCGGAAACCCGGGGTGTGTCTACTCCCCCCCATCCCTCCTAGACGTCACCCAACCCCCTTCCCGAAAGCTCGTCCCCTGCACCACCACCACCACCACCATCATCGTCAGCATCATGATCGTTCTTAAACGGCGCAAATCCCGCCCGCTGAGGCCCGCTAAGCAACCTTCCGAAGCCCTCCGGTTTCACCGCCCTGCCTCCCCCAACCCCGCCCTCCACCAACTCATCCTCGGCACCACCATCACCACCATCATCGCCCCCCCCTCTAACACGCCCCGTGCGCACGACTCTCTTAGCGCTACTACCACCGGAACGGTGGAAATGAGAACCGGAACCACCGCTCTCCTCCGGTTCCGCCTGCAAAAAGTCATCCTCAGGTCCAGCGAAGTCGCCTCCGTGTCGTGCTGCCGCCATGGCCGATTTACTCGACATCTCGTAACCGACGCCTGCACCAACACCTCCGCCGCCGCCGCCACCGCGGTGCCTCAAGCGCAAACTGAGCAGGGAAGTCCAATGCAACTCTCCTCGCAACCACTCCTGCCGTTTGACCACCACCAGACGCCCGCAGATTGCTAGCAAGCCCAAAATAATTACCGCAAAACCGGCGATCACGATCCCCTGGTCCTTCCTATCCGCGTCTTCGTCTGAGTCGATGCTGCTGTTGTAGCCCGCCTGGCTGGCGGCGTCTCCCCCCCCCCCCCAGCCCTCGTCGCTGTCCGAGCTGGACGCGGGGATGGGCGAGGCGGACCCCGCGGTGTTGTCGGCCGCGCACTCTGGGCTGCTTCGATCAACCGCGGACGGAGCAAAGCCCACCGTCTTGTCCCGGACGTTGTAGGCGGTGTAGAAGGTGCGCAGGAAGGAGTCGCCAAGGATCCTTTTTCGAGGCGTGACGGCAACCACCAGGAATAACAAAGAAAAAGACGGCGGGATTGAAAAGAAGAAGACAGGATCGAAAACGATTAAAACGACAGGATAGAAAAAGGAAAGGGGTGGATACATGAGCCGGTGTGGACAGAGCCAAGAGCGGCATTAACCGTCTCACAGCAGCATAACTACCGGTGCATACCACTCTGTTGGGCAGAAACGTCCGTTCTTTAGAAGACGTCATCCACAAGAAACCACCGTCGAAGTCGTCGCTGAACTTGAAGGTCGGTCTCTCGTCGTCACCAGCAAGCGAGGTGTGGCCGCCGAGCACAGCAGTGGTGGACGCGCTGTCCTATGGGCTTGGCGCTCCCTGCTGGTAACAGTCAGCGTCGTTGTGAGTCGTGGACCTGTGAACAGAGCACCAGTTTTGCCCAGCGCCATCTCCACCCCAGGATCACCACTGCTGTGCTCGGCGCCCACACCTCAGTTGCTGATGACTTAGAGAAGCCGGCCGTTGACCATCACTCAGAATATCTACGTCAACGGCATCCTGAAAAGGCTCGGGATGCAGGACTGTAATCCTGTGCACAGGTCGCGACACAAGTCAGAGCTATCGAACGAGCTTCGCGCCGCAATTACTTCGCGGGTCCAGGGCTGCAATATGCATGGCAGGAGGACCCGCCATGTGGATAAGCACAACCAGGAGATCGATATATACGAGGGGTGATGTCTCTCTGAAGTATTACCGGTAGTCTTGAGCAGCTGGAAAAGCGCTGGCAGTTCTCAGTTGTTCCTTTGGTAGCGAGCGGCAGGAAGAATGGGAGACCGTTCGGTCCCATGCTTGTTGCAAACTGAACGGAGTCACTGTTGTGGACTACTACCACTGACATATTATTTTCTTGGTCAATTAACTGGTCGTAATATTGTTTGGGTTTGATTCTAGTCTTGTAGGCTAGTATGTTAACCTGCATATAACTTGCAGATTGTGGGGGGCGGGCAGAGACGTGGCAGACTGCTGAACTGTAGTTTGTTTCTCCATTAACAGGTCAACTACCTGATCGCTGGGTTGTTTTCTCGCATCTTGTTTGGTAGCGTGTGTGAATCACGAGTAGCTTTCGTGACAAGACAACACTCATATTGCCGCCGTTTCTGCAGAGACATAGCAGACTGCTATATTGAGCTTTGTCTCTCCATTAATAGGTCAACTACCTGATCCCTGGGGTATTGTTATCGCATATTATTTGGTAGTGTGTAAACCACGAGTACCCTTCGTGGCAAGACTACACCCACACTGCTGCCGTCTATACACGGGCCTGAATAGCTTGTTCAATTGATGTCGGCCATCTTCCCTGCAGCAAAACCCATTGTTATGCAGGCCTTCGAGGCTGCAAAGAGTACCAAATTATACGCAGCTTGCGCAGGTAAGCTGAACAAGGAAATTTGATTCGATGTCGAATCACTAAATTTGACGATGTCACCTCCATCGAGGGGTCGTGTTACTTCGCTCCAGCAGTAGCCAGTAACCTTCAGAGTCCCTGATCCCTAACATAATCTATGATCAGTGCTCAGTAGCGTACAATAAGCACAAACATGATACACAGCATTTTGAGGTCTGACTACTACGTGCTATGTAATTGGTATAAGAGTACCTGGTACCTGGTAGCTCAACAATACGTACGGCGTAATTATTTCCTGTTCGGAAGTCGGCACATTGATTTCGTACTCGTAGAGTAGAAGCACATTACGAGAGTGTTCGTCGAACAATCGACACGAACACCGACTAGCTATCTTGCCACAAGGGAGTATCGACCTCCTTGGGCGGGCATCAGGGAACCTTGCTTTAAGGCCGGACAGTACAATGACCCGGTACAATTAGTAGCAGAAGAGCGTGCATCTTGCCGAGAGCTGGCAGACGATGGCATACCCATCGTCCCACTCTCACTTCTCCCTTCTCTTTCTCGGCGAGAGAGCACCTTTTTCAATATCATATTATTTCTTCTGAGCTGAAACTCGCAACCAGACTTGCCTAACAGCAAAAAGCGCTTATCTTCCGATTACTACCTGCACTACTGAAGTCGGCCACATGCATCACCAACACATTCCACCCGCAAAAACACAAGAAAGCAAGAAGTAGCTACCTAGCGCACAGCAGTCGACATGCCAGCTCTTACCATGTGTCTTCGAAGTCGCTGGCCGCCATGCCGAACAGGCAGATAGGGTTGTTGCTTGTCTCCGAGTCCTGACCCTGGGGACGGAAATCATCCAAGGGCTGAAGCAGCTCCTTCGGCTGAAGATGAAGACACAGCGTGTGACGATTGGTCGACGATGGAGTTGCACATGACGCGGGAGGGGACAGACGATCAATAGGGCGAGGGGCAGACTATGCACACAACCTCAACCTTTCGCTAGATCGGACCGATAAGATCCCCATATTTTTCTCCAAAAAAAACAAACAATACCAGGAAAATTGAACAGTTCACCCCCCTTTTTTTCTTGTCTCCTAAAAAAAACAGGTACCGGGTACCAGGCATGTTTTAACAATCCCCATATTTTGGGGTAGATAGATTTCCCCTGCAACATTGAAACAACGTCTGCCGGGTGTAATCTCAATCTGCATGACACGGTTCTTGCGCGCATATACACGTCTGCCGGGTGGGATCTTTACGATAGGGCTCTTGCGCAACATGTCATAACGGCATATACCAGGGCTCTCCACGGGATATGACCCAACCCGCGGGTCGGGTCAGGAGGTTTCCTAAATCTCACGGGTCGGGTCGGATCACCTTGACCCGACTAGACCGGACCCGACCGGATCCGCGAGGATCGACCCGACCCGTAAACAGCCGTGGCAAATACAGGATCTAGATAATCTACAGTAGATTGTGATCCTTCCAATGTGTATAGCCGTTTTTGCCACCTTAATCCCAACACACCACACCACACCACACCATATTATACCATACCAATCCATACCAAAGCATCCCATCCCATCCCGGTTCACAAGTGCACTGAAATGCCTTCTTCTCACAACCCCCGTTGACACAGCCAGGGAGGGGCACGCATTTCGAGCAGTCAGCCCCGCTCCAACCAATTTCACAGGTACAGGTGTTGGGGGCGGTGCAGTTGCCCTGAGATCAGAAACAAATTAAAGCCATTTGTCTGAACAGAAAAAAAGGAATGTTTTTTTACTTATTACCTGATGAAAGACGCACTCTGGATCACAGAGAGGCACGGTGCAAAGGGAGGGCTCGTTCGACCATCCTGGCAGGCAAACCAGAGTCCCGTTTTGGGTGCAGATGTAGTGGTCAGTCCTCTATAGATTCATCAATAAAAATGGGCG